>JAQGAE010005989.1:0-10629 GCA_034696685.1 Julus scandinavius
TAATCTCTTTTTGTTTGGCTGTAATTGTGTTTTAAAATTTCACCCATTGAAAGTGATAGGGTTGTGATTCAGCTTAATCAGAATTACCTAGAAAAATGTAGTGGAATTGGTAGCGAGGCGGGTGCTTGGAAATTTATCGGATTAGCCTTTGTATGTTTCAACAAATTTTCTAGACACCCTAATTTTACAACAAAAAAATTAAGGACGACTGTGAGGAGGGGTCTTGGACTAAATATTTAGAATTTTCAGTCGTCGGGATGGTCAAGCAAAATTCGTGTTTTAAAATCTAGAAAAGTCAGGGAAATAAATAAATGTCATTTCTGGGGAGTTTCTTGTACTTGACATGTATTAATTTTTTTTTTTTTTTTTTCTGAAATCTTGTTTTGCATGTGATAATTGTGGGAAATTACGGTGATGCCAAGGCACTCTAGCAATAACCGTTATCAATTTGTTGACCTCATCATGAGTTTTTAGTGACCAGTTGACATTCTAGAAAATTTCTAGAAAACTTGTGTATATATAAATTAAGTAGTTTAGTTGCTAATGAAGGTGATTAAACCTAACAGGACTTTTTTTTTTGAAAATTTGTAATCTTTTTAAAATGCAGTTAAGATGATTGGTTTTAACGTTAATTAGCAAAGATTTCGTGGAAACTACGAATGTTGTGCTCAATTTTTTGGTTAGAGTATTTTAAAGAGTTGATAAAGTGCAGCTAGTTTATTGCTCGGGGTCTGTATCGTGTAACCCGTTGACCACTGACCCCTGCGACCCGTGGGGTTGGCGTTTAGCTGTCTGTTTTCTTGTGCCTGAGGGACAGGTACGTTTCCTAAATGCATGATGTGTGTGCTACTACGAAATTCAGGTGTGTACATATCCGTTATCAGGAATTGAGCTGACATTTTTTGTTTTCCTGTTTCTATTTAAGTACGAACTTGAAAATGAAAATTTAACGGTCGATTAAGAATAGAGGAAATTTATTATTTGTTGTTGATAGTCTTATAAAGTGGCGCCATAAAGTATTTGGACATCATGAAAATGTTAAATAAAAAAATAAATAAAATTTTTAAAAATGTAAAAAATGAAGCTTATCGTTTTTATAAAATATTAGTATTATTTTATGTTCTAAAAAAAAATGCAAATTATAATTATTTCACACACAAAAATGGTACGGTTACAAAGTACAGTGGAACCTCTGTTTACGAACAAATGTTGTTTCGCTTTACGAACGAAGCTTCAGTTCACGAACACATTTCTCTGAACCACCAGTCAAAGGTCCGAGTTCTTCAATTGTTGTGGAAAGTTTTACATCGTTCGTGAAGCGAAACAACAAGTGGTGTTCGTTGACCGATTTGTTCGTAAACCGAGGTTACATTGTAGTACATTTTTTTAAAATGTGTTTTGATATTTCGTTGTTTATTCAACATTTTCATGGTGTCCAAATACTTTATGGCGCCGTTGTGAATGGATGGAAATGTAACGGTCGATTAAGTAATTGACAGTGGTGAAACCCATTGGATCACAGGTTTATCGGAAACCGGTTTGGCTTTGTATAGTTGGCTGATTGGTTGAAAACTGCACGATTTAATTAATGGTGGAATAATTATTTCACGAACAGTCGTTAATTGAATTCCTTATCATTGTTTTTCTTTTTTATTATCATCGAAACATGAATGACGAGTGCTTAATCTGTTTTTGGATATCCGCCATCGCTTTTATTTGTTGATTCGTTTGAATCTATATCAATCGCCAGTTCATTCGTAAACGATAAATGCTGCAATTTATATTGGAAGTATTTGTGGGTCGATTAAGATTGTGTTTAATTGGCTAAGTTCACTGACATATTTTAATAAGAAGTTAGTGAGTGATAAGTCGTTGAAGAGCACAGGGGCTGCAGTGCTGAAGATGAAATCTATTATGGTTAACAATGCACACTTGCCAAAGGTTTTGTTGACCTAACAATTATTTTCTGTTTTAATAAGGCCATGATAGTCACGCTTATTTATCAGATCTCGATTTACAATGATTCATTGTTTTCTATATATCATCCATTGATTTTTTATCAGGGGCAACTATATATGGTGATATTATGTGTTTTTAACAGCCACGCGTCGTATGATATAGTGGACCACATTTGGTCTTCCATAAAGCCTTAATCCTTCTTTTAATTATCGTTAATTCTTAACATATATATATAACGTCCTTATACGTATATCGATTCATTTTAAGTCGTGTTTTTGGAATACAAATCAGTTTCCAGTTGGTCAGACAATTAAATCTCATCCTGTTTTTGATAATAACATTTTTACTAGATTTCA
Source organism: Julus scandinavius (assembly GCA_034696685.1). Taxonomy (NCBI): domain Eukaryota; kingdom Metazoa; phylum Arthropoda; class Diplopoda; order Julida; family Julidae; genus Julus; species Julus scandinavius. Next base: position 2,316 of record JAQGAE010005989.1, read on the forward strand.
ACTAGTTCTCAAACAAATCTCATCTATCGTTTTCATCCAAATACAATCTAGTTTTCAACCAAATTTCCACTATAGGTTTCAGCCAACTTTCCACTCGTTTTCAACAAAATTTCATCTCATTTTCAACCAAATTTCAACTTGTTTTCGACCAAATTATCTCGTTTTCGACCAAATTATCTCGTTTTCGACCAAATTATCTCGTTTTCGACCAAATTTCAACTCGTTTTCAACCAAATTTCAATTCGTTTTCGACCAAATCTCTTTTCGTTTTTAACCAAATTTCAACTAATTTTTGACTAATTTTCTACCAAATTTCAACTAGTTTTCAACCGATAATTTCAACTAGTTTTCAACTAAATCTCATTTATATTTGTCAACTAAATCTCATCTATAGTTGTCAACCAAATCTCATCTATAGTTTTCCACCAATTTTCCACTAGTTTTTAACCATATTTAAACTAATTTTCAATTAAATATTATCTATAGTTTTCAGCCAAATTTAAACTAGTTTTCAACTAAATCTCATCTATACATAGTTGTCAACCAAATCTCATCTATAGTTCCACCAATTCTCAACTAGGTTTCAACTAGTTTTTAATCATATTTAAACTATATTTTTCAATTAAATATCGTCTGTAGTTTTCAACCGAAGCTCATCTTTAGTTTTCAGCCAAATTTCAAGCAGTTTTCAACTAAATTTCATATATAGTTTTCAATCAAATCTTATCTGGTTTTCAGCAAAATCAATTTTCGGCTAATGTCAACTAGATTTCAAATAGAATTCAACTACTACAAAATAGTTAGTTATTTTTGCGGTAAAATGTAAATTCATTTTGTTGTAATGCAGGTATAACAGCCATATTAGTGCATGTAATACCTTGATTTCGTTGTCTGTCCGGGTATTATTTCTCGTTAAAGGTGCGCTCTATCCATTTTCTGGAAACACACAAGACCCTTCCCCAAATATTCTTTTTCTTTTGTGTCCTAAGGGGGTGAACATCCATCCTAGGGTGAGAATTATATATACACCTGAATGTTTAGTGCCATGCACGTATTCTCCCTCCACCCTGTGGCAATGGACGAAGGGTGCGCCGCCAGGGCATTTTTTATTTTTTATTTTTACAGTATAGAGTAGGTGAGCTCTTTAAATACCCCTTGACCTTTGTGCATACGTCACTGTTATTAGTCCACCATTTTTAATTCAATGTCCCAACCGTGGGCGCGGGAGGATTCCCACACTCCGTTTCTCAGAAGGTTTTATACATGATGTACAAACCCTCAATTTCACTTTTTTTCTACAATAGTAATTTGCGGTGACGAATACAACGTGAAAGGCGAATGCAATGCAGTTCGCTAATTAACGGACTCATTAGGTACTCTCGTTAGTGGACCTCATGAGGCCATGGCACACTACGTTCAATTCGGGAGCTTTGAAGATGTCTATAATTGAATAATTTCAACCGTTTGTAGGCCAGTGAATATGTAGACCGAGGTGCTGTTAAAATTTGAAAGCTGCATGGCCAGAGTTACATAAATTTCACAGGTTTCCCCCCAGACCTGGAAAATCTAGAATTGTCAGGGATGTTGGATAGACCTGGAATAGTCGAGGAAAAGTGAATTATTTTTTGTAAAAAAATATTAGGGGATGAAAAGTTAAAATTTATAGATAAAACTTACTTTTTGGTAATAAAATGACACTTTTGCTTTCTGCATTCTTGTGCTTTAACAGAAGGCCACTATTTTACACAAACCAATGCAGGAACACAAGTGCCATCTTGGCACATAAGTGTCAATCTTTTTACACATTAAAGTTTTAAATTATTGGCAATGTCCCATTCCTCCTGCTTCCCATTCCTGCTCACTCTCCCCTACACTTGCTTTTTCACTTAACCAATTACGAATTAAACACAAAATCAAGAGATGACATAATCTGCCAGTCCTGCATCATACAGACTTGGGGAATTCCCCTTGTAATTTTAACCTTAGTTTACGTAATTAAAAAAAGTTCTGAAACAAGTTCTTTGACCAACTTTTACAAAAAATTGTTAAGCATAGTGACATTTTGTTTAGTATTTTCAGTCGTTTTAAAGACTGGAAAAATATCAAGAAAGTTGAACATTGCATTTTTGGGGGAACTAAGTCGGTTTTCAGCTAGGATGAAATCCATTTCTCTTCTGAAGGCAACATGCAACACGCAAACACCAAACATACAAACACTCTATACACTCTACATAAACCTGAAACAATGAATACATCAACATGTTGCTGAATGCTGGTGTATCCACCAAACGTTGACAGAAAAACTGAACAAATGTGTCCAGTTAGTAATTGTTCAGGTCTGCACTTGAGCACATGACTGAGCATGCGCTGTAAAGTGACAACATTTTTTCATTTTTATCTGGATCGCCTTCCGAGCGATCGGGGAGATGTTGCCGAAACTATGGTTATTGCAACAAAAAAAACACGTCAGAAGTTTGCTCAAACATCACGTTAGGCAAACTTTTATTCAATATTCGTTTCAAAAAACCTTGTTGCCTTCAGTGGAGACTAACCTTAAGATTTTGAAATTTGCTTTTCAAACGTTTGTGTATTGGACTAACAGAATTCCGATTTTTCTTTGTTAAATCATGTAGGAAAAACTGAAATATCTAAAATGGGAAGTTAACAGGAATAGAAGTACAAAAAGATGAGTGGGCACAAAAACGGAAGTGGCATTCACCTGTAGTGAATAGGCACACAACGCCCTAACAAAAAAAAAAGTGTCAAACCCACATCACAACTTTAATGTTATAGGGTTAACAAATTATAATAAAAAAAGTACATCCCGTATACAGTGCATGTCACCCTGGAGTCATTTTTTAAATCACTCATGCGATATTTCTTTCATTGTTTCACGGTTACCAGGAAAAGTACGTTTAGTGTTAACTGTTCTTAACTGGGAAAAAAAATTGTATTCATGACCTCAACCAAAATTGTGACTAAAATTGAACCTTGTGCAGATCAATTATTCAACTTTATTGTGAGTTTTCTCATTATTTTAGCAGAAATTTGGTACGAGGGGTGGCCCAAAAATTAAGTCACACAGGGCATGTATTCATGAACTGTGTAACTTAGTTTTGGGACATCTCTCGCAACATTTTTATACAAGATAACGAATGTGTAAAACTCCATATCTGGAAAATTTGGAATAATCATGGAAAAGTCAGGTTTAAATTTAATGCAACCAGCAGGGGAAAAAAGGTACATTGTCATTGATATAGGGCTTTCATAAATTTAAACAAATAATAAAATGGCAAATCTGGTTTATTTGGAGACCTAGTTTGACAATTTATTCGTGATTTTTACAATTGAAAATGTTTTAACAATTGCTCAAAATATTGAGTTCGAGGTGGTGAGGTACACACGTGCATTCTTGGTAGTACATTTCCACATGTCAATATACAGTTTGTAGGTAGGTCGCATTCATGTTATTTGACCCATATTTTGAAAGTTTTTTTTATGGAAAATATGAAGAAATTTACACATGACGTAAAGTGCCGCAAGATTTTTTTTGGAAAATATAAGAAAGAACAATGTGGTGATTGTCTATTGTCTTAATGACAATTTGGTAATGTTTATGGATTGGAAATTTTCCTGACCCTAAAAACTACAAAATATTCCACATTTTTGTCATTCTCAATTTGCCTAAAATACCAATGGACCTAGAGGGGAATTGCACATGGCGCCACTGTATTTTTAGAACAGTCCCCCACCACCATTTCTGATGCATTGTTTCTAGTATGTACATATACTGAATTTGTGCTTATGCAAAATGCACAAATGACAAACTGGAAATTTTATTTTTCTAACCTGAAATACTGTGAAAAATATGTTTCTTCCACTTTCGAAATTTTATTTCTGTATTTAAAGGGCACACCTATGAGGGAAATCAAAATGAAGTTTGAAGATTTTAAATGAAAAAGTGGGGAAATGTATGGATGTATGAGAAATATTCAGGTTGACATTGAATGAATGAGTTTGTGGGGGAGAGTATCGAGTACATGTACTTGAGTTTAGGAAAAATATGCTGTCTAATTGAGTTAGGGGAGGGGGGTACTTAGTACTTCAGCTTTGGAAAGGGGTACTGTGAAATTGATTTGGAAAGGGTATAATGAGTACTTGAGTTTGGGAAAGGGTATAATGAGTACTTGAGTTTGGGAAAGGTTACTGAGTATTTGAGCTTGGGAAAGGGAGTATACTGAGTACTTGCGTTTGGGAAGGGGTACTGAATAATTGAGTTTGAAGGGAAGGTGAGTTGCTGAGGCATTGAGTTTGGGTGGCACTGAATTCAATTAGCGCATTTGAGTACTTTGGTTTGGGAAGGGGGTACTGAGTATTTCGTAAATGTCTGTTTATAATGATGCAATCCAGCTTTTCATCATCCTCCATTCAATGTTATCAAATGGCTAACCATAATTGTGGTTAGTTTCAAAGTAGGCATTGAATTAACACTTATTTAAACGTCCACATCCACCAGGAATTTGATAACTGATGGACTCGATTATTATTTGGCAAGGCCGCAAGTTCCACAAATGGGCAACTCTTCTGTTACATGAATATGTATATGAATTAACCAACCCTTCCCACCCTCCCAAACATTAATTGGACGTGTGTATTTTTTATGTTTGCCATGGATGCATTTTGTTATCGTGGCGTCCGGGAAATGCATTGTTATTGCCAGTTGAGGCGCAATATCCCATGTAGTAATTGGTTAGGAAACGCTTTAGTGTCTGTGTCTGTGTTACTTAGTGCACTCTAAGGCGATTTTAGGAATCGAGGGGGCGCTGCATGCATGCTCCAATTAGTACAAATACAATGAGACTCATTCATAATTGGCGCAAATAAAAAGTTGACATCTTTGCATTATGCCAAACGCATGGCGAAGGGTCCCAAAAATGTACAAAAGGGGGACACGTGACCCCGGATGCCAGCGCCGCCATGCGTTCAGTGTGGCACCAGGTGCAGAGACGGGGAAGAGGAAACACGTGACTCTGTGGTCTCAGGGCTTACTTCCGGTGAGGAAGGGTTCGAAATAATTACCCCTAATTATTACTGCTAATTAAGGGACATAAAGAAACTTAATCATAAACCAATCGGAAATATGCATCAAGTAAACACTCGTGTATAGTATATAAAAATGGTGTACAAAATATAGGTGTGCCGAGACAATTTTAGCAGGGTTTACTTTGTGCCATATCCTACTGGTGAGGGACTACAACAAGAGTTGATAAATTTTCCTAAAAATGGTTGCGGTCACGAAATGGATTTAATCCTAGCTGAAAACATCCTTGAGATAAAATTGCATTGAAACTACAAGTTTAGCATGTTTTACTTTGTGCCATATCCTACTGGTGAGGGACTACAACAAGAGTTGATAAATTTTCCAAAAATGGCTGCGGTCACGAAATTGATTTCATCCTTGCTGACAACATCCTTGAGATAAAATTGCATTAAAACTGATGTTTTGCTGTTGCAAATTTAGCTTGTTTTACTTTGTGCCATATCCAACTAGTTAGGGGCTTAATTATTTCAACAAGAGTTAAGAAATTTTCATAAAACTATCTGCTGTCACGGAACAGATTTCATCCTAGCTGAAAACATCTTTGAGATAAAATTGCACTAAAACTGATGTTTTGCTGTTTCAAATTTAGCTTGTTTTATTTTGTGCCATATCTAACTAGTTATGGGCTTAATTACTTCAACAAAAGTTGAGAAATTTTCCTAAAACTATCTGCTGTCACGGAACAGATTTCATCCTAGCTGAAAACATCATCGAGATAAAATTGCATTAAAACTGATGGTGTGCCGTTTCAAATTTAGCTTGTTTTATTTTGTGCCATATCTAACTAGTTATGGGCTTAATTACTTCAACAAGAGTTGAGAAATTTTCCTAAAACTATCTGCTGTCACGGAACAGATTTCATCCTAGCTGAAAACATCATCGAGATAAAATTGCATTAAAACTGATGGTGTGCCGTGACAAGTTTAGCACGTTTTACTTTGTGCCTAACTTTGTTCTAATTGAATGAATTTCATCATAGCTGAAAACTTATTTGGATAGAATTGATATGATTCAAATCTCAAATTCTGATTTCAGCTAGAATGAAATCCATTCCGTGACCACATTGCACTTGTTTTATAACCAGGAGTATTTTTTGTTTGTTTGTTCCGCCAGCTGTTTGCTGTTGGCAAATACGTTTTTTTTTCTCGTTTAATTTATTCCTTGTGTTTCTGACCTTGTTTAAATCTTTTAACGAATAAAAAAAATGATTTCATGTTGAACAAATTGGGCGGCTAATATATACTACAATTCGGTAAATTAATACTTTTCTTCGTATGTGGGATTGCGTATATTATTATTATATACACCTGCACTACTCTCGTAAATCTAGGCAGCTTATTTCATTATTTACGATTTTCCTAGGGATTTTTTTTGTTTTGGTCACCTTGCCTTGCTTTTGTATCTGACGAATTACTAATGCATAAGCATTTGCAAGCACGTATGTGTTTCAAGGACACGTGGTGACGTCAAGAAGGAAGATTACCCATTTAATAATGAAAACACTGCGGCTATAATTTAAGGGAAGCGCAGGTGGTGCGTGGGTCAGAGGTCAAGATGACCCAACCATCCGCACGTGGCGCTCTATTGACTGACGCCCCCTACTGGTTAGTCATATCCTAGTTTAAAAATCGCTTGGGTCAAGGGGAAATATAAATTGAAATTATTTTTGTACATGTAATTTGATTTACTACTAATTTCAATTAAACTGAGAAAATTCCCAAAAGGGTTTGTTGGATTACACTGATGGCTTAAAATTAGCACCAATCACGAAATGGATTTCAACCTACTGTATAGCTGAAAGAAGATTTGGATGGAAATCTTAAGTTGTAAGCAGATTTGGTTAAATAAGATGAAATCTAATTGAAAACATATTTGGTTGAAATTGAACTATTTGAGATTTGGTTAAAAACTATTTTGAGATACTAGTTGTACTATTAAGGCTTTATGGGGACTCAGCCCATCTTGCCTATAATTTTGGTTAGTATTGCACAACTATTTTGAGATTTGGTTGAAAACTTATTCAAATGCACGGTTTGTAAAATTTTGAAACCTGCAGTAGAAAACATATTTGGATTTAAACTAAAGTTGAAATCAGATTTGGTTAAAATAGTAGAAAACAGATTTGTCTGAAATTAGTTGAAAACAGTTTTGTTTTAAAACTAATTGAAATCAACTTGAAAACAGTTGAGGCATTCTAAATGTTCACATGTACATTTCAGCCAATTTGGTTTGAATTTATGCAAAACAAGTGTAAAATCCATTCCGCGTGATCACAGCTACCTCTGTATGGAATTCAAGTTTTCTTTTACCATCGGTAGAAATTCCTTTTGAAATATGAGGAGGAGTAAAAACTGCTTTGGCAATGGTTTCAAAACACTTTCTAGTATCATTATAAGAAGCCATTAGTTGGCTCCAATACAATATACAAGTACATTGTACGTCTCAATTTCTATATGTATACGTGAGCCTCCATTGCATGAGAAATTCCTTTCATCTCATATTGTTCCTCGCTTATGAAATTCATATTTGGATGGCGATGTCGCCACTGCATTTCATAATTTCACAATTAAGGGGCGCGTTTGGGTGTCATGCTACACCGATTATATTAATCTAACCAGTTTTATTAGCATGTACAGTGTGACTCAAACTCGCGGAATGCACACTAGAAATAATCACGCACAAGTATTACAATCGGTTTATTTTAAATGTTTACCGGTTGCATATGAATGGGTGTGCATGACCATGTTTTTAAAGGGCTTTTTCTAGGATTTAAATGTCCTAGGACCCGCATGTTGAAAGGTTGCTCCGAGTGTTGTGACCTTGCCCCTCCAGAAGTATTTTTAAAATTTTTTTTTAATTGGCATTCGGCCACACTTATGCCCATTGTTTCCTCATAATGAATCACTCTGCAGGTCTCCCACTGGCTTTTCTTGGGCCTCTTTGAGGAATGCATTTTCGTTGTTATGTTTATCATTTTCTATGTTTATTATTTGCTAATCTTATTGTTTCGAGTGTCGTTGTGTTCCAAGGCCTGTATTCCATTCTCCAGAGCAATGTTTTTCAATCTATGAATTTCAACTTAAGACACATGAAATCTAGTTAAAATCCTTAAAGGGCCTGCACTTCTCCTAGCAGATTTAAGGTGGTTCACAACCCTATCACTTTCAATGGGTGAAATTTTAAAACCTGCTCACAGCCAAACAAAAAGAGATT
>JAQGAE010005990.1:0-10628 GCA_034696685.1 Julus scandinavius
CATTGCTCTCTCTTTTTGTTGTTTTCAGGTCACCTCCCCGTTGTCTTGCTGCCCAATCGTTGTTTGCGTGAGGGTCCAAATGGCCAATGAAAATCCGTGGTAAGTATTTTCATCCAAGCCCAGGGATTTCTTGTTTCCTCCTACGTGGTGTTGGTAACCGTGGGAACCCACGGTTACCTCCCATTCCGCAGAAAAACGAAGGGACGTTTTTCTGCGCTGCGTTCCATTAAGGTTAAGAATTCGACCCCGGTGTTAACGACTAGACCCCTAATGTCGTAAATAACCAAAGGGGGGACATGCTTGTCCCTCAAGACCGGGTGAGACAATATTTCATGCTTATATTATTCTTATGTCTTTGCAGTGTCCCTCAAAAGCCCCCCAAATTCTGGCACGCTTTACTAGAAAAGGGGAAGAAATTTTCACCTTCAATGGACATGTTGACGGATAAAAGACAGAACTGGACATGCGTAACGATTTATAACTTGTATATTATAAAGATAAAACGAACAATAAAAGAGATTGATTAAGTATGAATATTCTCGTGAGTAATAATTGTATCAACGCAAAAAAAAAAAAGGGTGGCCAAAACAAAGGCCGGAAGATGAGCTCCATCCACCAAAACACCCAACATGAAGGGTAACAATTGAAAGAAGAATTGCAGTGCTTAACTGGTAAGTAAAAATGATAAACAAATGGGATGAAATAGATCAAAGATTAGTACAAAACGGCGCGCGGATGCTAAAATGATGAAAAAATATTTAGAAGAAAACCGCTGACCGGAAGCGAGATATTTATTGGTTTCGCCGCCCTCCTGGACGACTGCCATCTTCATCGGATGACAGACCCCAAAAACGATAGGGGTTTCTTGGCCACGACCAATATTCCGCAGGTGGAGGATTGCTACGGCGAGATATCGGATGCCCACGGTTGGAAAAGGTGGAGGATGAACTTGAGCTGCTCGCGCTATGTGGGGCCCTAGGCGTCGGCGGGACCTTCATTACCGGACGATCTGGGACGTGGCCGGTCGAGAAACGTGGCGGCGGAATCGACCGTTTCGAAATGGCCTTAGTTGCTGGACTAGGACTCCCGTCGCGGTCCGGAAATCCAACAGGGTAAATGGGATCAGTACCCTGAGATCGCATGGGTGGTTTTGTCGTGATACCCGTGGTCTGATCACGAGTTGGTGGTCCCATTGACCAATTCGCCTTATTCGAGTGTCTTCCCGGTGGTAGTCCACGTGAAGCCCTGGGAGGTAGTTGAATGTGTGGCGTGGCAGCTTCGACCAGGGCTGCCTGGAGATGTGGAGGGGCCTTATAGGGGCCGACTTGAGAAGGGGAAAGCCCTTCCCGGGCCTCTTTTTGGGCATATCTGTAGGCGTCAAGGGCGATGGCTTGGACAGCCGCGTCGAGTTTGGCTTGACGTCTGGCGGCCCTTTCCTCCTTGAACGAGCGAAATTGTGGTAATACCGGAACCCTGCGATCCCTGGAAGAGTAGCGGGAGGCCCCTTCTGACCCCCAAGGAGATATTTTGGCCTCTGGAGATCGTTCGCATGGAACTTGAGATTCGTTAATGGAGTCTGGTCGTCCTCCTGGTTTCGGGGAACGTCTTCCAGACTGGGACCTAAAAGCACCATGGTCCCAATATTGAAGATAAGTTGCACGTCCACGAGGGTGCAGTGGGAAGGATGAGGTAGAGGCGTGAGCACCCTGTATTTCTTCCATTTCGTTGACGTGGGCAACGATAGTATCAACGGGTTGCGATCGAACGCCACTAGATGGCGCCAGTGTCTCTGCAGAAAGCAGCACACTTGCTTCCTGCTGGTTCTCCGACGTCCGCTCCTGGGCCATGGAGATTGGTGGGACGACGTCACATGGTTGCTGGCCAGCATGTTCAGGGACGTCTGCAACCTGTTGATTGGCTGCTGGTGAATCAGCATTTCTATTGGTGGACGGCTGAAAGGGAATATCCACTTCCTGTATAAGTTTAAGTGGAACGTTTTGAACGTGATTGTTATGCAAATGAAAGTGCTCCGCAGGAAAAACTTCGAAATTAGTGAACCCAGGATTATTGTGCCCCAAGGAGATAATTTCAACATCAGAAGAACTATCCTGAGTGACGGTAGGATCACTTTCATGAACTTTATTCGAACTTTCTTCAGTGACCTCTCCCAAACTTAGGTTTATCGAAACTAGGGTATTTGGGATTTCAGTGTCAGAGTCACTGACACATATGACGAGTTCAGGGGTTTCCTGTCGAGGACGATCGGGGGTCAATGACCTGGTTGTCGTTCTATCTAATCCAAATGCTGCACGATTGATACCCCCAGAAAAGGGAATATCCTTATCATTATCCCTTTCAGATTGAAGTAAAACTTGAGATAGCTTGTGTTGATTCGAATATTTTTGAAATCGGTTTTCGAGATCCTCGATTCTTTTATTTAAATCTGTTTGGGCAGTCTGTAGGATCTCCGAGGGTGGAGGGGACTCCTCGAAATGCAAGGGCTGACTAACAGACTTAGTGGGGTGTCCCTATCGGCGTTTTCAAAGTCATGGACGTTTAAAATGACTGCGTCCAAAACTTTTCGAAGGTCCGCAAGTTGGTTGACCATAGCTAGGTCATCCCCCTTTCCATGACTGGGAGTATCGACCACTTGTGCAGGCCCTATGGGCCTCGTAAGTTCCGCGCAAGTAGCCATTTGACTCGGCATAAAAACAGGGGCCTCGGGATTTAACACAAATTTCGACACATTTGAAGAAACGGAATTCATCATTGACGGGGCCCCTGGAACTTCCCCTGGGGCTTCACTAAGGGGAATAATAACTATATCAGGACTCTGAGAAGGTCCTAGGTCGTCATGAATGAATTGTTTGTGTTGGGAACTGGGTCCCCCCAACAAACTTCGCTTAGAAACCCCAAATGAGACGGGACTCACCTCGACATCACTGGGAGCCCCAAGTATGGTATTTAGATCCATGTGACGCACTCGCCATGCAGCTCTACCACGTGCCAAAGATATTGGTATACGGTTCCTAGCATTGAGGCTGGTTCTTGATCCGCGAAACATGTCTTTTCGTGGTGATTCTTTGGTACCTTTGTGTCGTTTTGGCGATTTCTTGATGATCTTGGGCACCCTCTTGTTGACATGAAATGAAGAGTCCAATGCTTGGGAAATCGAACTATTTGGCAACCTCCTGGGGCAATAAATCAATCCCTTTTGTCGCTCTATTTCTTTATTTGGACTTGTGGTTGGCTCACCCTTTCTGGACGATTGCACAGGTCCTTCTTGGATGGGGGATGATGGGAAGTGATCATAAAGGGCCGAAATTCCAAAATCGTCTTCAATGATGCCACTTTGTCCTGAGGTTCCGTTTTTGAAGTGGTAGGCCCTATTTTTCTGATTCTAGGACCACTCTTATTGTCCTTTTTTTTTTAACTGCAACTTACTTCAGACTCACTGCTGGAGTAGACAAACTTAGCATAGGCCCTGTAAGATTCAGGGGATAAACATCTACGCCTAGTTATGAAGCGAATCTCCCGGTCAAAGGAACTGTCCGAAGAGCTGCCAGATTCTGCAGATTTCATTATGATCCTTTTTGAAGGACTGGATCTCTTCCGTGGACGTTTTTTCTCCATGATCCAATTTGATGGTGTTCTTTCGATGATCTCCAAGTTAAATGAAGTGGGGAAATTGTGAGTCCCTATATGAAAGAGAAACAGAGTCATGTGACACTGGGGCCTCTGAGGAGGTCCCTGGGAGCGATACCTCCACAACGGGGGTAGTCTCCTGTAACCAATGTATTCGGTTACGAGGTGATCCAGCTGTTGTAGTTCTCCATCATTGTAGAATGGGGGATCATAAATATCTCCATATTGGGGTACCATGTACTCAGGGATTTTAAAGGATGCCAGGGCTCTTGCTGCCCTCATGACCTTATACATGGTAGTCCGAGCAAAGTTAATCCTTGTGGGAAACTGCTCATTCAACTCCTCTAATTGGGAAAAATGAACCAAGGCTACCTTTTTACAGGCAAGAAGCTTGTCCTCGGGCTTGATTACCTTTTGCTGACACATGCAACTGCCAATTTCCTGATTCGGATAAATTCCTGAACAGTGTGTTTAACCATACAATCTGCAATTCTCCTGAACAATCTTTCTGCCGAGAGAAAATTAAATTTCGCGGGTCTTTTTATTACTCTCCCCGATCTTGAAACAAGAGGGGGGTAGTCTTACGATCGCTATCATTTGTTGCGAAGGTTTCTTCTGGCCGAGAGGGGGGAACATTCGAATCTGTAGATGATCCACATGAGAGGGCAAAAGCCTTCAGATGCTCCGTGTCACCTGGGGACTCACTGGATGACTGAGTTCCACTTCTTTCTTCAGGGTAGGTAGTGGATTCCGGGGAATCTGATGAATTCCACGGGGTCGGAGGTATTTGAGGAATTTCCGGAGGGGACACCTGGTCTTCAGGTGCAGCAACCTTCTTGGGTCTTCCTCGTTTATTCTTTCGCAATGTGGGTATGGACTCCAAATCCTGGAGATCCGTGCAGCTAGGAAAGGGCCTAAGGTCCTTTCCCACAAATATACCCAAACTAGTGTCCACCAATGGGTTCCACACCTCATAACAGTTTGGGCTGATCACCTTGTGTATGACAAATAAGCCATTACGTTTCAGTGCAAGTTTGGCCGAAAAGCCCATCACCTTTGAAGTCAGTGGATGGGTGGTCAACAGAACTTGGTCTCCCACCTTAAATTTAGTGGCCATGCATCCGTAGTTGTGTTCATGGCGCCTTTGATCTTGTGCCCTTTCTGTTTTGGATTGCACCTCCAGCAGGACCGACGACATTTCCTTCAGGAAGTCCGTAAGGGACGTCTTGGTGTAATAGCTGTCATGACAAACTTGGTGAAATGTCATCAAATTATCAGATGGTAAACGGCCGAGTCTCCCAAACTCTAAGAAGAAAGAGTTGTTGTCCATAGTGACATTGTAACTCGTGTTCATGGCCCATCTTACTGCCAGTAGATGTATGTCCCATGTGGCATGATCTCCTTGAACCGAGATGGCCAGCTTAGTTTTCAGCTCGCGGTGTTTGCGCTCCACAGGATTCGCCTGGGGGTGGTATCTAGCCACCCACTGTACGTCAAATCCCATTGTCGTGGCCGCATTTTGGAGGATAGTGGACAGGAACTGGGGTCCATTATCACACCTTACCACACGTGGAGTTCCGTACCTAAAGCAGATCTCATTAATGAGAATCAAGGTGATGGTACGTGCTCGGGTATCAGGTACTGGAAATAACTCCACGTACCCAGTGGTTACGTCACACACTGAAAAGATGCAGACATTACCACGATCAGTTTTGGGTAACGGCCCTACCAGATTAACACTGATGGTTTCGAACCTTGGGGGAACCGGAGGACTGGTATAGACTTCCTGACGTTTTGCATTTTCAGGTTTGAACTTAACACATTGGAGACACTTCCCCACAAATTGGTTTACTGCAGTTTGCATACCTGTCCAGTAGTATCTGGATAAGATGCGTTGATATGTGCCCAAGGTACCCTGATGACCTGCCTCATCTCTGGAATGATTCCATGCAATCACTCTTTGTTGAAGGGCTTTTGGGACCATCAAACGTGGTTCCACCGAATACAGGAACTCAAGATAGCGGTACAAGATGCATTCCAGAATTACGTACCCTCTCAATAGATAGGTACGTGCATCTGGGGCATCCACATCACTATTTGATTCTAGGGTTTTCAATATGTGGCTCAGTTCAGGGTCCTCATGCTGCAGTCTACTGAATTTATCCCTTGTGATGGGTTCTTCATCACTCAAGAACTGGTGTATCAGAACCTCCGGTTCTCCCACCTTCCCGGACTCTTAGGTCGGTGGGCGTGATAATAGATCTGCCACCACGTTCAACTTTCCAGGGATGTATTCAACATCGAATACGTAGTTTTGAACAGACAAAGCCCATCTGGCCAGTCTGCCTTGCGGGTTATTCAAGGTGATCAACCATCGTAACGGACGATGATCCGTATGTACAACGAAGAGCATTCCTTCGATGTAGCCCCTAAACTTATTAATAGCCCAAATTATGGCAGGCGCTTCTCGCTCCGTGGTTGAGTAGTTCCTCTGGGCAGAACTAAACAGTTTCGAAGCGTATTCGATGACACGATAAGGTTTCTCATCGCTCTGCACTAGAACTGCCCCCATTGTTTCTTGGCTGGCATCCGTGAATAGCCTGAACCCTTGGGAGAAATCCGGTTGTGCCAGAATGGGTGTTTCGCATAACTTTTGCTTGAGCAGGTCGAAGGCCCTTGCACAATTCTCATCAAAGATGAACACTGCCTCCTTTTTCAACAAGGCATACAGTGGTGCAGCAATTTGTGATAGATTCGAGATAAATTTCCCAAACCATCTACACGCAGACACGAATAATTTGATTTCGTGTACGTTCCATCATCGCTTTAATCTTTTCTCTGTTTAAACTAATCCCGAGCGGGCATATGGTGTGTCCGAGGTAGTCCACGGATTCCTTAAAGAAGTGACACTTAAATCTTTTAAGTCGGAACCCATATCTACTTATCAAGGAAAATACTGATCCCAGATCTGCCAGGTGTGTGTCAAAGATCTCCGAGGCTATTATCAGATCATCCTGATATATCCTACTCACCACCTCGGTGATATGGGACATCATTTCGTCTACGACCCTTTGGCAGTGAGCTGCCAAATTCCCTGCCCCCCATCGGCATGCGAGTGTATGCCATGGTCCCCATTGGGGTGATGGTGGCAAAGAGTTTCTGGCACTCCTGGGTTATGGGTATCTGCAATAACAGTTAGTGAGGTCCATGGTTGACATAAAGGGGTTGCCCCTCACCTCTGCCAAGATGGAATCAATGCGTGGAATAGGGTAGTTGTCAGGAACCGTGAGACGGTTTAATTCACGAATGTCCGTGACAAGTCCAATCTCCTGGCTGGAGTCATTCTTGGGTACCAAAAAGGAAGGAGCAGCTTATTCTGATGAAATGGGTCTCATGTAACCTTTCTCTAGCATAGTGGAAATCTCCTTCAATTAAAGTTTCTTTTCGGAGAGAAATTGTAAGTCTAACAGCACAGGGTTTAGCTCCGGGTATCAATTTGATAGCTTGTGGTTCCACATGTGCTGGTCCAGCGGGATCTTGAAATACTTTCAGGTGTTTTACTAATAAGAGATTGACGGCCCTTCTCTGAGCGGGAGACAGCATTTGTCCCTCGTCTTCTCTCAATACCACCGTTTCGGTAGTTATTTCGGTAGTGGAGTCGACCATGTTGACTTCACTTATATGGGTTGCTCCTGGTGCTGGACTTTTTGGTCCATAAGGAGTTCTTTTACCCATAAAATCCCATTGTAATGTCCCAAACCTAATTGCTATATCAGCCATTTTCTTAGTTATTTGGAGAAAATCACTGCCTAATATAACTCTTGGAGTGCAGAATGAGGGGATCACCATAAATGTAATGTGGAAACACGACCTCTCAGGGTAATGTTGACCATTGCGTGGAAAGTAACTATGACACGGGGTTTGTGATCTGCCAGCTGGACTTTGCGTCTCTCCTTGGTCAAGGGTACCTTCTGAGCACGCAAGATTTGAAGAAGAAGTTTACCTCCCAATGAGGTATTAGAACCTCCATCTAGGAGTGAAGTGACAGGTACACCCTGAAGAAGGCATTTCTCGGTAATCAGCCTTGAGCAGGGTTCTTCTTTCAATGGTGAAACTTCCTGGGTGGATGTTTGCTGTATTTGCAGAACTTCCAGGCTGTTCACCTTGCTACGCGATGTATCGCTCTCCCTTTGTGCTTTGCCACATTGTTTGGAGCAGTTATACATCGTTTTGCCTTCTTCTCCACAGATAAAACAACGACGCGTTTTCGACTTCTCCTTGTCTGAGGTCCGTGTGGGCAATTTCCCACTGGTTTTTCCAGGGGTTGTCGCTCGAGTCTCGGACACCTTTGGCGTCGGTTCGCCCTTTGAACTGGAGCGATCCTGTCTCTAAAACGGGCGATAGGATTTATTGTGGGGCCAGTTACCAGGTCCCTTATCTGTGTTTTTCCACTGATCGAGAGGGATAGATGTCTGATGAGGGTTAGATGTTTTGGTTGATTTATCTCTGGGGACAGCACTAGTCATATTATCATGGGTGCCCAACCCATTGGCGGGATCTTTCAATGGCCATTGATTCCCATTAATCAACCGTTGTTCCTTTTGCTGTACAGCTGTAACCATATCTTCCAAACAAGCATACTTGCTTGGGTTCATCTGGCCCTTCATCTTAGGATGAAAGCCACCGTAGATGACATTCATCCGCGTCTTTTCAGAGACCTTCTCCTCTAGGTCTTCAAACATATCTGACATCAGGGATATGTAATCGGTGACGCTCTGTCCATATCTCTGACCAGCCTGTAGGATGCGTGGCCAGAGGACAAAATCATGTTTGGGATTGCCATACCGGTGTTTCATGGCTTGGCGAACTGCCTTCCAGGTGCGTAAGCTCTTGAATCTGGAATGCCACCAATCTCTGGGCTCCTTTTGTAGTAGATGTCTCATCAAGGGCAAGAAATCCTTTTCAGCGATCTCCAAGTCCGTCATGAGATTTTCTACTAGGGCAATCCATACTTCACATTCATCCTTGCCCCCCGTAAACTTGTCCGTGTTACCCATCAAGCGCATGACCCTTTCAGGACCGCGCTCTCTGTTAGGACCAAATCTACGGTGGTAAGGTTCGTCTTCCTGAGAGAGGGCCAAAGGACCCTCTGAAGGACCATCCATATGGACCGGCGACGGCAATCGAAAGATGACACACCCTCTGTTGTCGGTTGAGGAGTACCTACTGGATCTGTGAGGGACCCTGGAATCTGTGCTCGGATTGGAGTGGTTGGTGGGCCCACGTCTGAGCCCCCCACTGCCAAGGGAGTACTTTCCTGATTTGATGCAGTCGGGGATTCAGGGGATTAGTTCTTTATTAATGCTTGTAACTGCTCGATTGCGCTGGCCAAGGCTATGTTGGACTGCTGGTATTCAAGTATGGTTCTCGCGTACTGATTAGCAGACTCAGTAAGGCTAAGTTAAAAATTATTCTGCATTTTCTGGAGCATAGCCCCAAGACTTGGGTGAGCCGCGCTAATCAGTCGTTGTTCCTCCTCAAGAGTTGCTTGTATTTGAGGTGTTTCACCATTAACTAACCCTGGAAGGGGACTTTCTCTACCAGTACCACTGTCAGCCATTGTACCCAGGTTAGATTAAATAGTTACTAACAACTGTATGGTGGCTATGAAAAGATCGGTGATGACAGTGTATTGGTGTCCGAAGTCTAGAAGTATAAAGTATTGGTAACCTGGATCTGACACATCCACAAATCCTACCAACACAAACTGTCTCCTGTTTTCTTTCAGACGACTGGCTACTGAATTGGTATCAGAGCCAAAAATGTATGTGTGTGACACTGTATCTATCCCTGGCACACCCGTGCCAGTCTGCGCCAAAGAACAACTTTTATCAGGTGCCCTTCTGCGGCCTAGCGGAAATTCCGTGTGCCACACTGCGCAAGGTTCAATTGGGATAGATCAGTGGCATGGGCAAGAAACAGTCAGAATTCTGACTTGCCGAACGTGCAGTAAAGACAGAAATGGCAAGCAGGGCAAGCAAGAACTCAGAAATCTGACTTACTGAACTCACATTTTCTTGATTTTATCTAATATTCGAAGATATTCGTGTGGACAACAGTTTGCTGTTAAGGATGATAATTTATTTGATCCTTGTGGAGGAGAAATCCAATTCTCCACGAATTTGGATTAATGGGCACTGTTTTGGTGCCCCACGTTGGGCGCCAATTGTGAGAATCACAAATTGTACCGGGACCTGATTAACAGATCAACAGGACTCTTTGTGGTGGGACAGCACTATCCCTGGACATTCACTTAACACCAGGTAAGGAATATTCCCCTCACTTCCGAAATTACTGGAGACTCCTCAGTAATTTCCCTAAACCCATCTGGTATTCCTGAAATGATTTACCTGATCCTTAGGTCCCAATCTTGTACCCTTTTGAAATTGACTTCTGTTGTCTCTTCTCGTTTTTAAACAGGCCTGAAATGCGAAAAACGAGAATCGGAGACAGGTGTACTAAAGATATAGGTTTTTCTTTTATTGCAAAACGAAATAATCACTTCACTGAATACAAACGGGATAAATGCAAGGTAAGTACTACTCTAGCATGTTTCACAATGTCTGGACTTACAAGCCCAGGGGTATCTATTTTGATTTCCCCAAAATTTCACAGGGGACAGAATCCCACAGAATGGCAAAATAGATGTAAAACAGGATCGTTTTCTATAGTCTTCGAGGACAAGTTCTTCTCTCTCTCTTTTCTCTCATTGCTCTCTCTTTTTGTTGTTTCAGGTCACCTCCCCGTTGTCTCGCTGCCCAATCCTCGTTTCCGTAAGGGTCCGAATGGCCAATGAAAATTCGTGGTAAGTATTTTCCTCCTTGGGATCTTGTTTCCTCCAACGCAGTGTTGGTAACCGTGGGAACCCGCGGTTACCTCGCATTCCGCAGAAAAACGAAGGGACGTTTTTTTGCGCTGCGTTC
>JAQGAE010005991.1:0-10627 GCA_034696685.1 Julus scandinavius
CTCTTTTTGTTTGGCTGTGATTGTGTTTTAAAATTTCACCCATTGAAAGTGATAGGGTTGTGATTCACCTTAACAAACACTGATTTCATTAGGAAAACTTGTTTCATTATACTCTATTCTGCTGTTAATTATATGATTTAAGTCTCAAATGGACGTCATCAATGGATTGTCATCCATTGCATCTGCAATTGGCGTGGATAAAGCAAAAGACGAACTTTTGCCATATTTGCAATGTAGGATATACATGTATCCTTGAAGCTAATATCGATTTTAATTTGAATCCTTCGAAATTATAACACATTTTTTATGTTTCCTGTATATTTAGTAAAACTTATCCATAACAAAGATGTTCTGCTGGAACTTGTAAAACAATTGCAGAAACCCGGACCTTTGATGGGTGTTCCAGAGAAATGTGTTCGTGAACTAAAGCATCGTTCGTGAAGCGAAACAACAAATGATGCTCGTAGACCGATTTGTTCGCATACACAAAGACGTTCGTTGCTCAAATAGTATAACTACACGTTGTGCCATATCGAAGCAATATCTAAAATTGAGAACAAATCTTCCCAACTACTCGAATGGCTATGCAGTGAACAAGCATGACAGGGGGAAGATTTGGGATTCATCGAATTTGTGAACGTGACTTAACTACCACTAATGTACCCGTGTGAATCTGCATGCATGACACAAAAATGGAATTGTGACAAAAAAGAAATTCGCAAAAGGCATCGATCCGAGAGCTTATTTATTCGCAACAAACGAAATGCTAAACTGTGAATCCTGAATGGAAAAGGCGACGCACCAATGAGAAATAGATGATAAAAATGCATGCATGATGAAGGTCGTTATGCGATTTGCGTCCAAAATAGGCGTTCTAAAGGCGACAATTCGGGCGAATTAACGCCAATGAGGTTGATTATGGAAATGGATGCATCCCGCTGAGCGTCGCCTCTTCCCCCCTTGGTCCACAAAGCACACAAAGGGCTGTCATCGTCATAAATACAACAATTGGCGAGGAAATTGAAGGCTTCGATTTGGACGTGCATGCATTGGCAGGGAATCAAAGAACCCATTTGTGGCACACAATGGGGGGTGCTATTTTTCTCATGCAAAAAAAGATGGATGCGGGTGAAGCATGGAGAAGTGGGATACGTGACCCCTAATAGGACGACGCCAACTCCACCTTTATTAAATTCATAATGCCCTCCACTCGCCCATTGGCAGCTATGTTC
Organism: Julus scandinavius; assembly: GCA_034696685.1. NCBI lineage: Eukaryota > Metazoa > Arthropoda > Diplopoda > Julida > Julidae > Julus > Julus scandinavius. The sequence goes on from JAQGAE010005991.1 coordinate 1,233, forward strand.
CGGAGAGGCGTGGTACCGACGACTTCCAGGCTTGGGATTGTGCGCATATCCGGTGACATGTCACGCTTAATTTTCCACCGAAATTCTGAATTCAAATGCCGTGTCGAATGGATTGATGCAAATTTTGCGTTCTAAATTCAGCCAAATGCAATCTTGGTTTTTGCCGATGTTAGTTTGGCGCCTGAGGCATCGAATCACCTGAAAGTTTTCACATTTATGGATAACCCTACATGTGGAAATAACAATAAAACATACACATATACATGCATGATGATCTTTTTGGATATAATATGCTAAACGAATTTGAGATGGAAATTTTCCCACTCGGAGATCTCCATCACTGCGTTTCCACGTGAGAGCAACTCTCGAGATGCTCTCCATTGCAATTCAAATTGTAGCACGTGCAAAAATGCGCGTGAACACGTGAGCCCTCCATGGCTTCTCTGCTAGCAGCTCGCAAAATAACCGGCTACCGAGATGTTTATGTTTAGATTTTTTTTGTAGAATGCGAGATGTGACGAGTCACTCACGAGAGTTAATCTCACGTGCAAACGCACATTTACACTGAAAATGAAAACATCTTGTAAAAATTGTCCGCGCAAAATTAGACGAAATAATGCATCTTTTGCGGGGTTTTTTAAGATTTTAAAAAGATATTAAGATATTAACAGAAATATAATAGAATTTCAGACACGATCTCTGATATTTATTTATATATACAAGTTGAAACGATTCATCAATATTACGAACTTAATCCGTTCCTTGACCCTGTTAGTGAACCGAAAAGTTCGTGATCCGAATCAATTTTTCCAATTGCAATTAATGTAAATCCAAATAATGTGTTCTTTGTCCTGGACAATTTTTTGTACATGATATGGCTTTATGTGTGGAAATAAATATAAGAGCAATATTAGGAGAAAGTAGTTTAATATATACATTCATGATTTCCAATATTATAGAAAATAAAGACACCCACGTATATCGTCATGAATTCATTTTCATGCAGCAAACTTTAAAAAACAAAAATTAAAATTGAATCCATGGAAAATTCAATTTATCTAAATAAAATGAAAAAAATCATATAAAATTGACCTAATTTTTTCTGGGATAATCAGAGATAATTGAAGAAATTGTCATTTCTGTAACCAGATACGTATATAGTTCTAAAGAAAATGTTAACCTTTCAGGTATATATCTCGATTCGATATCGTCACAAGTATGCTATTATATAGGATGCACATTCCATTTGAGTTTGCACGCTGAAAAAAAATTACAAGCATATTTCAAAGTCTCAAACCTGGCAATTTCAAGGACCCTTATCATGTAGGTATACACAAATTGAGTAAATCACATTTATAAATTTGTCAAGGCTTGAAAAAAAGTTTTCATTAACAGGTTTAATTAACCAAAATTTACCAATGCAGATCGAAAATTCCATGCAGCATCAATACCGGCGTTTAAAATCTTATCTAACCGAGATGCTAAAAATTCAAGTACCATGCATCTCCCGACTTTTCCAATTTTCTGAACAGCTATATACGTATACCCTTGGAATTATTTTTTTTCAAATTTGATTACGCATAAGCATGCAAAAGAGCCATCGAACTATTTTGATCTTAAACAAGGAGAGATTTACAATTATTATCATTCATGTTTTACGACACATGTTTGTATGCAAGCATGTATTATGTATATAGCCCATTTGGGTTTCGTATATACTCTCATGCATCATGAAAATATTTGCAAAGATCGGTCCCTTTTATTCAGCGCAAAGCCGTGAGCGTTCCATTAGATAAACATGTCATAAAACATGTGAGTTTTTTATGTTATCTGAAAAACTAAATTATATCAGTATATGTATTTCATTTTCATACATGGATTTTTAGCATTACATCTGATTTCTCCATAATTGTAAATATACAGTCAGTAGTTTAAATATAAATGCGCTGCATGCATGGGGCACCTTGACATTTTTACATTAAATTCAATATATATAGTGAAATGCATTATTTCCAAAATCAGAAATTGACGAATAATATATTTTTTTTGATTTGCTGGTATAGACATAGTATATGCATGGGCTTCATCTTCACCTTAAGGTCCAACATGTTGATACATCACGTCGCTACTTGAGCAGTCCGTTCTCCATGTGTGAATTCTCAGCTGAGGGTAACGTGTAAACCCCGAGGCCAATGCTTTGACAAGAGCGTATTAGACCCGCAGAGGTGTTGAATGGTTCGCAACGGTAATTCGGGCCCAGCTCTGCCCTTAATTCTCACCATTCAAAACACTTTTCCCATCCTCCTTGTCACGCATGTGTTCCGTTGTTGTCAACTGTCCTTCCCTCGAGCCCTAGGCGATGCTCGAGTGACAACTCCATACAGCAAACAAGTGTTATTTTGAATTACCTAATAATAGGACCTAAATAAATAGATGATAAGGGCACAATGGTCATGTATGCATACATTCGCACATGTTGACTACGTGGTGAGACCCTTCACACGCATCTATACGCCCTGAAATATGATTAGGACCTTGGGAGACAACCCTCGACGAATGGGTTTTCAAAACATTTAAGGGCCATCACTTGAACACCAGGAACGTTTGTTTTGTAACCGAAAACACGTTGTGCGTGGAGATGGACTTAGCAGTGTGGAATCGGACGAGAATGTTCGGAAATGCGGCGTGAAGAGCCAAATGATGCTAGGCGTTTTTGTGTGTGTGTGTGTGTGTGTGTGTGTGCCCCTAACTGTCAAGAGCTGTTTTGAAGCCACCAACGCTGAGTTTGGTTTGGGGAAGAATAGGTGCTTGACAGGGCCCAGACAAGATGTGGTGGCCGGCCAAGCCTCCCTAATTATTCACCACAAAACGAAAGAACAGCTTGTGAACACCCCCCACCACGCATCTTGCACCTGAACCTGACGTGTTCTGCCCTTAACATTATTGACGATGCAAGACAGGCTATGGGCAACGTAATCCATGCTTGCTTGAAACCCTCGAGGACAAGTACCTCAAGATTTGCACGTAAAATAGTTTAGGAAACATATAAAAGCAGTATTTTAAAACACCTTGTTCACATTTTTGAGCCAACAATCCCTCAGGGGGGAGTTACACCCCCGAATGGTGTTCATGAATGTTTAAAACATATAGGGGTTTGTTAATCGGTCTTTTCCTATTTATATGTCGTCTAAGAAGCAAGTTGTATCAACACAAAACCATCACTAAACAACAAAATCGTATACAGTCGAACTCGCTTAATTGCACAGCGACCCGGCAAATGTGCAATTAACCGGTTTATAAAATTATCCAGGTTTTACTTAAATTAATACAGTAATCCTGGCTAAATATTTTGCTAAAATACTTCAAATGGCTATTGTCCATGGGAAACATTTATACTGTCACTAAACAACTTGAATATATCAAATTGGTAAAAGCGGCGAACATTTATAGTCAGTAAACATTAATGGTAACATCAACATCAGTTACAGCAACAACATTATATGAAATAATCGTAAATCTTTTTCTGGAAAGCATAGTTACAGCAGACAGAACACAAAACTGTTCTTCCAGCGCGTCCACATTGTTCAGATCTGCACTTTGTTCTCAAAATATAAAAATGTGGCACTTAATTGAGTGGGCCATTTCGATCCGGTCACAATTTCATACAATTATCTCAAAGAAACATTATACTTTTTCGTTGCAAAATCTGTTATATATGAGCATTTAAGCATCTATCTTTGTATGTGAAACTAATATAACATAAAATGATAATTTGTAATTATCTGAATTTAAACGAAAACAAATCCTCAATTCATGCATGCATGTTGTATAGGTCTCAACAATTTCATGCAGTACGGAATACATGCATTATGGAAATAAACGAATCGTGCATGGAATGTTATCACATGCACATTTATTACAATTTGGATTAATTCATGGGTTAAAATTTGTAATTTAATCGCTATTTATGTATATGTTTTCGAATTGTTAAAGGCCTGTCTTCGTTTTCAAGCCTCTATTTGAAATCATGCAACCTCTTCCACTGATTTATTCTGTTTGTGTAATTTCGATTCAATTCAATTTACCGAAAAAGTCAAGTGAAATGCCCCGGAAAGAACGTTCTCGTTTATCTGGCTTGCTAAACTGCATAAATAAAACATGAACTTTTTGATGTAACTTTATAAATTGACGTTGGATTGGGGTTTCGCAATTTACTAATGCCCAAGGCTGGCTGTATACGCTCTCCTATATGTAGGATTAAATTACACGAGGGCTTAAAAGCCTATACTTTAAAGCCATTTTAGAGGCAGTTTCAGATTTTCCCCATGAATTATGCATTAAGCATGATTGCAATTTTTACAGTGTCATGATGGATTAATTTTCCATGTGTGAAATATGAAATGTTAATTTCAAAACACTTGGAGACATTTTTTTTATGTATAAGCGAAATGGATAGGCCCTAGCGGCAATGATATATTTTTAATACAGGAAGTGGAATATAGCTTTAAAAAATGCATGTATTAACAAGATCTTATCTTAATTAAGTTCTAGCTGTTCTGATCTGATATAAATCTATTTTGATCTGACATGATTTGAATTAAAACGTGCTCTGGGCATTTAAAAAATTCACAAATATTACCAATCTTTCTAAGAAAAAAATACATCAATTAATAAAAAATATACAGTTCGATGACCAGGAAAAAAGCGCACATTAAAAAATCTCACCGTATATACTGTGCAATGTTTTTCATACGCCAACATACTAATATTCTAGTTTCTATAGGTTAGGTTATGTATACAGGGTATATTACCTATTACCAGTAAATGACAGTAAAAACATGTGTTGAACATGTTTACATTTGCTTAGAAATTTGCAAATTGTAATGGCAATCAAGCAACATTGTAGAAGTAACACATTTATATGACTTTCTGAAGCACAAATAAGTTTCATAACTATATAATACTGGGTCGTTTAGGCTCAGTTCCATTTTAATTTATAATCCTACTTTTCTTAAAGTTCAACTGCAGTTATACAGAATACAGAAAAAATATATACATATATACAGTGCAGAACAACATTGTTATGTATAAATTGTGCTATAAATATGGGTTACTGATGCCGTATACCGCTATACTTTGAATTCTCACTCTACCCATTTTATATTTGTATATATAGTAATATATTTAAAGTGTTAGAAATGCTTTTTGGAATACTGCAATACATGTAGTTAAATTCATATACTCAATTTTTAATACAAATAATTACATGCAGGTTTTTAAATCCTATATATGCCTCGAGCATATTTAATTATATTATAAGCTTTTTAAAGCAAATATTTTCACTACACTGCATGCAAATAAAGATATATTATATCAGAATGTACATATCATGTCCTATATCATTTGAAACATATGCATATACAATGAATGCTAAAATTATAAAGATCAAATACTGTATATAATTGCTGTTACTGTAAAATTTAAATGTATTATTTAAAGTGTTTGGTTAATTCTGATTTCCCTCCATATCACGAGATGTCGTGACAAAAACAATAACATGTTCTTTATACATTTTTATAAAAAATGCAGAATACGTGCCAAAAATGATTTATCGTGGGAAAGATTTGTAACAATTTCTTTGCTTATGGCGTATACAATGTTCAAAACTATTTATAGAAAGCATGTTAGCAGTAACCATATACAGTATAGAACCTGTCTAAATGCATACACTTGGGACCGATGAAAAATATGCTTTTAGACAGGTTAAGCATTTAGACATGTTCTACTGTAATGGTATGATTTTTGAATTTAGCCTTTACAAGCATGATGACAAGTAATACAAAAGTGGAAAAATGTAATGCTTAGATATGTAGTAATTTTGAAAAAAAATCCAAATTGGATAATTAATTACCAGAATAACTGCGACTACATGCATCGCCCTCTATATAGAGACATTAAAAAACGGTTTTTATTGAACCTTTTGTAAATTATAGATTATTAATGGTTCAATAAATGGAACCTTTCTAGCTTTAGGTGCTTTCTTATGTAACAGTCGATTGAACCTTCAAAGTTTCTATATGACATAGTTTTTTTTAGATCTTTGACAATGTATGTGATTTATGTTGAGACTCATCTAAAAATAAATTTGTTCACATTCTTAATTCTAACACATCGCACATAGTAGTCCTCTCTGAACTACACTTACAAAAGTTATAAAGATTCTATTAAAAAAATAACAGTATCGATTATTGTACCTGTATGTTTTGTTGACTTTATGGCAAAGCTGCTGCAGAATTCATCCAGCAACGGTTAATTTTGTCATCCCTTCTCAATCTGATTTGCCATTTTTTTATTTTAATTTAGCACTACTGCCATCTTTCCGCTCGTGCTCCTTCATCCCATCAAGAAATTGGTAACAGTTATAAATCGAGTTAGCCTTCATTCTACAAAGGAATATAAATGCTGTCAATACGCCATTCGGGCATAGCTCTATATATACGTATAGATATTGACTGATCTTCATATTATGCCAATCGGAGCAGATGGATATTAAGGGGTGGGTATACCCCTCACCCCCCTGTCATTTTGCTCCATGCAGCATGCATTCCTCAGTGTGGGGTAGTGTGTCGCTATATGGCAGAATCGTTAAAACATTCTCTGGAGAAATGCAAAGAGGTTTCCATCGAAATTCCCTGCTCGTTAGGAGTGTTTCGGAAATGGAAAGGTAACACATTTTGAAAATCACATTTCCATACATGATCGCCAGAGTGGTGGCAAGTGGCACGGCTAAGGGAGTAATATTGGATAAATATGGATGTATTTGGGGAAAAGAGGGGGGAGATGGATGAAGAAGTGTGTTGGAGTTTGCTTGCAGCATTCAAATGGCAGCAATCATGGCAGGCAACTGCCGATTCTGGGGCATTGTAATTCTAACCGACGACAAGCACTCATGTTCCGCTTCAGTCCAGTGTGCATGTTATATACGGCATGTTTGGCAGTGCTATTTTCTTTCCACTGGCAAGGGGATTGGGCCTTCATTGTTTTACAGTCACATTGTCAATCCTCCAGTGTTGGGCATGCATTGCACGAAGAAACGAAGACAGGTTACTACTATCAATCAAATGGGCATGGGAGGCTGTTATGCTTGAAAATTCGACCATAAACATGTATACCTGCTATAAAAGTGACATTATTTTCTTGGTCTTTTTTTCTGGTTGGTTGACAAGTTGAAAATAATGTCATCGAATTAAAGACGTCATTTTTTTAAAATTCTTTTCAGATAAGTTATCAGTATTGAGAAAATTTGCTACAAGACGTCGCTTTTACTAAAATATGACATTGTTGTGTCTGAATTGACTCTTAGCCAGTGCATGACGAGTTTTGAACCAATTCAAATGAAGCCCATCTGGACCATTTCTTAATGTGTTTACTTGATTATATATAATTTGTTTATATAATTACGGTTTTGAAGAGATTAATTCAGGAGTATGCATGTTTAAGACTTGCCAAAAACACTGCATTTATGAGTAACTATATTTAATGTAGTACACTGCAACTTCAACATATGTCCATGTACAAGTGCACCCGGTATGCGATGACACTTTACACATCATGTCTGAAATATGTATATCTATTATTTCATTATTCCATTGTTCCATTATTTAGTTATTCATAAATTTGCCAGTTGGAATATATTTGCAATTTAAATATTTTTTTGTTTAGTTATTCATATATTTGCAATTTAAATATTTTTTTCGCAAATTTACAAAATAAGTTATTGAAATTTACTCTCATAACATAAACGAAATTTTGGTATTATTTTTCAGACAAACATCAATTCATAAGTTCAGATACATCATGTATACTGCAAGTTTTTATAGATTTCAGGGTGTATTGCATTTAATAATAATTTATGGAATCTAAAGTAACCTATATAATCTAAAAATTATAACAAAAATATACATGAACAAAATAAGTTATTGAAATAAACTAAATTTTGTTATCAGTTTTCAGACACTCAGAGACATCATGTATAGGTACTGCATGTTTTGTATAGATCTCAGGAACTATATTTTATTAAATGATAACTTACAGAATCTAAAGTAACCTATATATACATAATCCAAGGAAAGATATATAATTTAAATTAACCTAAAAAATCTGAACAAAACTTTACTAAACTATAAACTCAACTTAACTATTGCATAGCCTAACCTAATCTAACCTAACAAGTTACCTCCATCTATATACAGTCCATCCATGAATCTTGGTATCAAACTCCAAGTGAGTCTTTATATTTAATCTGAATGTTTTTCGAATTTTCTATTTCGACAGATTTGAAACTGCAATAAGCTGATGATATCCTGCAGGTTGTAGGTTTATAATGAGAGTTTAAATAACACTTATCTATAGATGCAAATAGCGTGTTTATGAAAGCCATAGATACAACTATGATGTCATGTCATCAACGGGTTCCCAAACATGTGCTTGCGAGGTTTGAATATGCCCAAACTATAGAGGAGTATATAGGAATGGAGGTTATACGCTATATATAGTATATATACTTACATAGGACCACAAATGATCAAAATTTCATTAGGTGATCAGAGTTTGTTGGCGTTATAAATCCATTTGAACAACCTAACAGCTGTCATCCTGAATCCCATCTCAAATGTTGGTAATATCTGGTTTTTGGTATACATGCAGGTGATTGCTTGGCAGATAAAAATGCAATGTCCGTCGTCATTTCAGGACGTCAAGCACAAAAGTGAATTAATGAAAGCGGAGCACGTCCGAAATCCCCCTTCCCTGCCCAACAATTATAGTCTCCCCTCAGCTTACATAATTTCCCATTGGGAATAGTAAAGAAGGAAAGGGGAGAATTTGGTGCCCTGACGGACCACTTGACACATCCATCGGAAGTACGAGAACGTATACAGGTTGACATCACGAAAAAAAATACGCGAAACCGTAGTTGACCAGTCACATGTTGCAAACCTGAAGTGAATACCAAAAACAATTTGGCAAAGTTGTACATGTCCTAAGTCATGTGCTATTTATTAAGAGCGACGTGGCCAAAATTTGCAGTTTAATTTTTGGAATGGGCCATTCTATAATCTTAAACATTTTTTACCAGTTCAGAGAAATCTAAATCACATAGCAATAATATTTATGCAATATACGAGGGGCGGTTAAAATGTGTTGTATACATTCGTCTATTATTCGAAAACCATGTCGTACAAAAAAAACCTGAAATAGCCATTTTAATTAGCAGGAAACTTGCTGATTTTCAAAGTAGGACCCGAATTTGTTGACACATTTATCCCAACGTTTGATGAGATTGTTTATAACCCTCTCGTAAAATGCGTTATGTTGGTTATGCAGATATTGCCGAG
>JAQGAE010005992.1:0-10625 GCA_034696685.1 Julus scandinavius
ATGGCATTTTCCATTCATGACATTTACCAAATATGGCATTTCCGTAAATGAAATTTACCAAATATGGCATTTTCCATTAATGACATTTACCAAATATGGCATTTCCATTTACCAAATATGGTATTTTCTATCCATTCACGTAACATGCCATACTTTGTTTTTTATACTATTAATTTGAATGATTAAGTTATTTTTGGCATGCCATATTTCGCGTGGCGGTGAATAAACCAATAAGTACCCATTTTTGTAATCGTTAAATCCAAGTTCGATTTACTTTTGGTTCCGTTGACTTTTAAAACTTGATTAAACCGAGTCTAAAAACTGAAAACACTATCATTAGTGGACTATCATTATGGACGGTCCATAATGGGTTTCCACCTGTCCCATGCATAGTGTCTGCATGCCAGCAGAACCCCGCCCACCCCTCTTGAGAAGGTCCTTTTTGAATGGCCCACTAAGGGCGTCTTGTGTACCAGGAGCTGGGAGGCTTAGCCGTCACCAATGTATCACCTTCAATCACATCCCTTGCATCTACGTTATCCTGTTTGCCCACCCGTCATGAAAATGACGTACATAATGGCCGAAATTATCAACTTTGGAGAATAATAAGCCTCAACATATTCATATTTCCAGTTTCTTGTTACTTCTACCTGACGAATTAAAATCATGTGAAAGTGAGGAAGAAATGGGTTACGACAATTACCTCAGAGATGCCCACAGAGCTGTCATGGAAATATCTTTGCGGTTAGAAAATAAGTAAGACTTGTGTATCACATTTACTTCAAGAAATAACAACATTAATTAAATTTTTAGATGTGCTGCTTACAATTGGCCGAATGAGGCCATTTCAAAAGAGGATAATGCCAATTCTGATAGCTCCAGTTCAGAATCACAAGCTGAAGCTGATTACACTTGTCCATTTTATGAAGGTTCCTTCCTTGCTATGCTTTTTGATAAGATTGAAGGATTGCTTAACCAGGTACAGTCTAAATACTTTTTTACATTTTGGTATGGGAAAATGGAGATTCCCAGCTGTGGATTTGGTCCAAAATTATTTGGTTGCAAAAAAAATGTGGATTTTTAGTAATTACAGTGTTGTATATATTGTAATTAGTGTAAGGTCCCTGGCTAGGGACCCTTAGCGTGGAAGACACGGGCCGGTCACAAAGGTAGACTTCAAAATAGGCTTAATTCCAAACAGAACAGTAATTTAATCAGTAATAGTGATCACAACTGCCCGCCAACTTGCGGGGCTTACAAAAGTACAAAAGCAAAGGCACGAATTTATATAAACGTCACGGAGGCTGACCAACATTTGCCCTAATTGCATAATCATTACATTAATTACGCCATACCGTGCATTCCCGCCTATTGCATCACAGCAACTCGACTGCCACATACCATACATATCATGCATAATGGGCCCAGTCCCGCCAAGCGCGGGACTGACCCCCAGGGGATCGTCACATTAGTATTGGCAGTATACAATATATACTAAATATTATTGAATTGGAGCCACCGGGGATCCCTAATTTTCTTAAGGGGAACTACAACTATACCTCTTCCAATGGGGAAAATTTTAAAACAAGTCCAATACTGTTACGATCAGAATTGCAGCTTAGCTTCTGCAACAATTCTTGTCTTGGGGATCAAGGATACCACAGACTGATGACGTACTTTAATTTCACCAATTATGGCACTGAAATGCAGCAATAACATTATAGCATTTGTAGCTAAAATAAAACACTGACACATGATGTGAGTGAAATCTATGAGAAAGTATCAAATGTAATTCTGATGGTTGAATGTAACAGCTTGACTAGTTGGCTAATACGTGACCTTTCTTACGATCACTTTTGGAACGAATTTCAAACAGTATTTTGGGACGATATAACGGTAAACATGGACAGTAAACCTGTATAGTAAACCAGGTCAAACTTGAATGTCCCTAGTGTTTTCAACTCTTCAACTGTGTGGAATCAGTCGTGGATGTTACCAGGATGTTAGTTTTCCTGATAGCATTTGGGACCCCTTAAAATAACACAAGGTACTAAACATGTTAATTGCCTTTTACTAGCTTAATAATAGCTTTTAATACACAATGTGGTCACAAAAAAAGTAGAACCTTTTTTATAAATTCTTAACTTTTTTGTTCTTTACTCAAATTAAATCCAATTTTGCACAAAAGGTAATTTCCTGATAAAGCCTGGTCACTTTTACACAAAATTGATTCAGCTGGATAGGCAAGATCTGTGTGCACAGAAAATAACATTGCCAATGTTAGGGAGCTGGTACTTGGCCAAGAAAACCAACAAGAAAGTCATCAAAGTTAGCATGAAATTTCATGCATTTATAAATTTAACTATCTTTTGTTTTAAAACATTACCCAGAAAGATCTCCAACTTGTGTGTTTAAAAAAACAGATCGCCACTGAACTAACGGAAGCCAGTAAACAGACACAATTGCATCGCTCACAAATTCTGCTCAGAAAATATCCTCTACTCATGGTCCCATTCCTCTGAATTACTGATGAAAAGTTGTACACCGTCTCTACTACTGAAAATGCTCAAAATGATCGTGTTTACACTTGAAAAGATATGAAAAAGCATGAAATTAAAAGTGAATGGTTGCTGCAATTAAAATCTCGTTTCAGCTAGTCGATCATAGTTTCAGTTCGTGTTTCACTTCTGGACACACCAACATCAATTTTATTGAGCATGGAGTCAAGAACAACGGGGGCTACAATTAAGACATTTTGCTGATGCAAAACCTCCTGCCCCGATAGTCGAAAATTTGCTGACTTGTTTGTGTTCCAGCAAATGGTGGCCCACCAGCACACACCGCTCAAGATACTCTCTGACTTCTCAATAGAGAGACTCCAAATTTTATACCACCTACCCTTTGGCCACCTAATAGCCCCGATTTTAACCCTGTAGATTATTCCGTGTGAATTTGGTACAAAAGTGTACCGAACAAAGATTTGTGATGTCAAAGAGTTAAACGCGAATTCAACCCACATGATATAAACTTGTTCAAACAGTGATCAACTCGTCATTTGTCCAATGGTGCAAGCACCTCTTAGAGTACAAATTGAAATATCTGTTCTATTCATTGCATGTGTGTTGCCTATATTTCAGCAAAATTGAATTTACTTTGATTAAAAAAACTAAAAGTTAAAAATTTATGAAAAAGGTTCTTTTATTGTGGCCAGACTATACATTTATATGGTAAATAAATTAATTGTACAGCTTTTCCACACATGTGTTAATTTTTCTCTATTTCTTATTAAAATAAAACTAGTCTTGTACATTAGTTGTAGGCAGGCTCCCGGGCCCCCTTTTAACCTGACAACCGATTTCTTAGACCTAGTCACCCATTCATTGTATGTGTTGTGGATCAAGAGCTCCTAGCTGGATAGGATTTCCAAATCTTCTTACGTTGAATAATGTTATTACAAATATCCAAAATTTGCTTTACTTTTAAAAACACTTATTGAAGCCAAATTTCAGATGAACAATGCAAAAAACATCCTCACTTACAAAAACCATCTTTTTTAACTCCTTTCTGAACAGTAAAATTCGAATTCTAAAAAATTCAGAACTTTAAACTAGAAAAAGAACTTTTGCATGTGCAACCTTCAGCACATGCAAAAGTTCTAAACTACATATTAGCAACATCCTCCCCCATGGTGTTTTAACCTGAGGTTTCAAAACACCCAATTCTTATTTCTTTACATTTAAAATACATATTTTCGTAGCTGGTCTTTTGAATATGCCAAATTGCATGGTAACTTCGGCCACTCTAATTTGGCCATCAGCACCTGAAAATACCTTGGTGACTATTCCTTTTGGCCAACTACAGCATGTTAGGCTTCCATCCACTATAATTGCCAGATCACCTTGCTGAATTGGCTCTGTCTTTTTATGCCATTTTGTTCTTCTGGTTAGAGTGAGAAGATATTCTTTAACCCATCTGCCAGAAATAATCTGTTAGCAACTGCGCAAATCGCCATTGCTAACGCAGACATACATCTTGAGGTCCAAAACATCCTGGTGATGATTTTATGTTGGACCTTCCAATTAAGAAATGGTTTGGGTTTAAACTTTCAGCATCCACTGAATTACTAGAAACATGGGCTAATGGTCGTCTGTTAACGATTGCTGAAACTTCTTTGAAGACTGCCTCGACTGTATCCAACCTTGGGGCCTTTTCCTTGAGAATAGCAACTAATGTCTTCTTTACAGATTGCACTAATCTCTCCCAGCATCCACCCATATGTGGTGAAGCTGGAGGCAAAAACTTCCAATCCATCCCTTTTAAGGCAAGAGTGGCTTCGTGTTTAGTATCATTTAGCTTCGCGAAAGCTTTTATCAGCTCAGTGTTTGCTCCACGAAAATTGGTTCCATTATCCGATAGAATCAGTTTAGGGAAACCATGAATGCTACCAAAATGCCGAATCACATTGATGCAGGAGTCTGTAAAAAGTGCACCATATCTTTTTTCACGATGTTTTCCAATGGTAACAAGAATAGGTCCAAAATAGTCCATTCCTGTAGTTTCAAAGGGCGAGACTATCCATTAGTCGGTATTTAGGTAACCAACCCATTTCAGGTGTTTTTGGTCTTGCATGTTGAAGTTTGCAAAATTAGCGCTCATTCCATAATGCTTCTTTGACCTAGTCACTCATTCATTGTATGTGTTGTTGATCAAGAGCTCCTAGCTGGATAGGATTTCCAAATCTTACGTTGCATAATGTTATTACAAATATCCAAAACTTGCTTGACTTTTAAAAAACACTTATTGAAGCCAAATTTCAGATGAACAATGCAAAAAAACATCCTCATAACTCCTTTCTGAACAGTAAAATTCGAATTCTAACAAATTCAGAACTTAAAACTAGAAAAAGAACTTTTGCATGTGCAACCTTCAGCACATGCAAAAGTTCTAAACTACATTTTAGCAACATCCTCCCCATGGTGTTTTAACCTGAGGTTTCAAAACACCCAATTCTTATTTCTTTACAGTATTGCTGTCTGAGTTCATTTGCTACTTGCCCCTGTCCAATGTGATTAGCTTTTTCATGATAATCCTGGATTAACAGTCTTGTAAACCTGTTTTTTAGATCTAAGATCACCGGAAACGTCATCATTGAGAGCTGTGGAGCTTGCTGGTTATGACCATTAATTCTGATAACTCCATCTTCATCCAAATAAGGAGAAAACGTCAGGATTCTAGTGGTCATTGGCAATCCCTTGCCTTCTTTTAATGCAGCCCACTCTACTGCAAAGTCCTGCTGTTGGCATTTTTTCCACCACAGTCTTTAGAATCTTCTAACTCTTTAGTTTCTAATTCGCATTCCCATTTTCTGTTTTGACCTTTTTGGCATAACTTTTGGATGAATCTTAGTATTCATGCAGTTGCTCGTATAAGTATTTTCCAAGATGAAAATCTAGTTTAACTTCTTTTGGCAGAAATAAAAATTGTGGTCCTTTAAAGCAACGGCTGTTTATAGATAGATCGTTTTCTTGATGATCTTTTGTTGCTGCATCAGCAACGTTTTCTTTTGACGGGATCCATCTCCAGCTTGTAACATCGGTGAGTTCTTTGATTTCCCCGATTCTGTATGCCACGAACTGTTTATAATTGCGTGCATCCAAAGGCAACCAACAAAGCACTGTCCTTAAATCACTCCAGAAATGAATGGTATCCACTGTAAGGTTGTGCTCTCTTTTGGTAATGTATGCTAATCGACTTGCCATTACAGCTGCTTGTAGCTATAATTTTGGGATTGACATAGGATGTAACGGAGCCACTCTAGTTTTGTAAGCTACGAAGGCTACATGAATTTATTCTCTTCTGACTAAGGTATGCCATAGCAGCAAATGCATCTTCACTGGCATTGCAAAATACATGAAGTTCTCGCTCCACATTTGTTCCATCAATAGTAAAGTAGCATCGAGGGACCTTCACTTGACAAATCTTTGTTAGTTCGACCAGCCATCTCTTCCATTTGTCTAATGTTTCGCCTTTCAGTTGATCATCCCAACCAAAACCCACTCGCAAAATGTCTTGAAGCATTATTTTTGCTTTGATGACAATAGGTGCACTTCGATGATATCATAAATAAGCTCAATCACTTCTTGTTCTGTAGTACTACTGTCCAAATAATCATCCAGCCTCTGCCACCTTTGTAAAGTTCTTCTCCAAACTCCTGGGCATTTCTGTTTCTTGCTTCCTGTGCAATTGTAGGACCACAAACTTCCGAATGAGAGCGACAATTTCACACACATCTGGTGGTCTGTCTCAATCCATTCCTCTCCACAAAATGCGCTGCGATGAAATATCTTCTTGTTTCATCCTCAAATGGAGATAACTCTTTTATATCAGCTCCAAAACCTATGGCTCTCTGTCTGAACTTGAATAGTACGCTTGGGAGTGTATTCAGTAGATTACCCCCGTGACTCTTTAAGACAAAGCATCAAAAACTGTGGATTTTCCCAGGCTTATCTAATACTGCAAAATGTGGCATGTACCAAGTTCCGGGTCCTTTTACTTTTTCTTCAGATTCTGACAAAATCCTAACATAACCCTTAGATACATTCTCGGCCATCTTTTCACAGTACTGCTTTGCCACTGCCTCATCTCTGTCCATTTTCCACTCTCTGGCTGCATAGTCGATGAAAGGCTGCAGTCTTACTTACAGGCAAAGTAACATCATTGGTTTTCCACAGCAATCCAGATCCCACTGTTCTCCAACTCTACGTGTCACTCTGTCTAATAGTTCTTTGGCTCTTATTTCTTGCTTAGATTTGGCTGCTCTTTTGAAACCATTACTCCAATCGATTCAGTCTTCCACGCTTCTGTAACCAAATTATGAAGGTCTTCATCACGCTCTGCTTGACTGATGTGACATGTAAATTCGACTGCATTACTTCCAGTTTATTCCCAATTCCCATGCACAACCCAGTCTAACTTTGTTTTTGAAAGTGCTGGCACATCTCTTGTCAATTCCTGAATGTCTCTGGTTGCAATTTCATCCCAGTGGTCTTGACCAATAGGCAGCATTGGCTTTGCTCCTTGCAATGACCTGACTGATGGCACTGCAAGATGGCTCCATTTTGTGGCTAATTCTTTCATGTTCACTGTTTGCTTTGGAAGATCCAAACCTTTCACCGTTCGGAAGTTGGACATGGAATACAAGTCTTTACTTTCGATTCCTCAAAGCTGATTTTCCACTCGTTGGGAACTTGAATCTTCGTAATTGGAAGCATTTGTTTACTTTAACTTGATAGGATGCTTTTCTCCTTTTAATTTCAGTTTCTTTGCCAAGCTTTTATCAATCAATGTGCATGTCGAGGCTTCATCAAGCAGTTCATAAGTGATTAACTGGCTTGCAGGTAGTTGATCCTTCGGTGTCTTCAATATAACGGGTAGTATTCTTAGCAATACTCTGCTTGCCGTGGAACATACAGCATGTCCCACAATCTCAATATCTGCAGTCTTCTGCACTTTTGCTTGGCAGTCATTTTTAGCTTCCACTTGATGCAGTAAACAGCTTTGTATTGTCAGACAATCCCCGACACCACATGGTTCTCTTTTTCAACAGATCCGCACTTGATGGCGAAACAACAAAAGCAGACTCGATTTCGTTTCACCCAGTCACTTCTCTCTGGGACTGGCAAACTGGTGAATTTCTTGCAGTCTTTTAGAAGATGGCCTTCCTCTTTGCAAAAGTAATACTTTGGTACATTCCTTAAGCCTTCCTCTATGCTTGTAAAAACTGCCTCTTTTTTATTCTGCTTTCATCGACCTTTACTTTCTCTGATTATTTCCATTACATCTTATTCCACTGCAAAATTGGGAGTGATAACACAACTTACCACATCTGGTTTTCTTTCAAGTCAATTGGCAAAATCCATTAAAGTTACAGCTGGATTTTCTACCATTTTCTTTCCCCAGCTCAACTTTAGATTGTATGGTTACTTTTCTACCAATTCTTTCCTCAATTGGGGGGTCCACATATGTCCGTGTTCCTTTAAGGCATCCATAGAGCACACCAAACTTTGCACTGCATTTGGGAAGTCCAATAAACTTCCCAAGTTGCGTTTTGTTAATGGAGCGATGCATTTCACTTGTTGCACTAGACACTCAATAATGTGGTCAGCTCGCCCGAATCGCCGTTCCAAAACCTTCAACATGCTTTCGATGTTATCTGGCAAAGCAAACATTCCACTGGCAGCTTCATTGGTGAACTCACAAAGTTGGGTTGACTGTTTAAAATGCCTCAGGAAGCATGTCCATTCTTTAGGATTGCCTCCAAATGCTGTCAATTCATTGCTAAAGGCCTTTCATTCCTGATTCTATATTTCAACTAGACTAGGAACAGGATCTGTTGCTATTGCTGGCTCCGGAAGGTTCGACTGTTTCCCCACTGTTGGCAAACACATTTCCATTGTTCATTGCTGGTGGCAATGCTGTCACCACTTGCGTTGTTGTCATTTCTGGGGAATTTGCAGTTTCCACACAAGGAGGCTTTGCCGCCATAGAAATATGTTCCACGACTTCAAAATGAAATCAGGTATCCCAACATAGCACTTTTTCTTCTGGCGGCATCTCCAGTTCCTTCAGTCTATTTGATGATGGTTCAAAGACGTATTTGAAACAGACTCAAGTTACCGGCATGTTTCAAATTCTTCAGCTATTTTCGCCTGTTCCACTTGGTGTCGATTCTGAATTAAGGCTTTTTTCCCCGGGACATTCTCTTTTCTTCGGCTTCAATTTCACTCTAATTAAATCCCACTCTAATTAGGCCTCCAGTTCCTTACACCGTCTTGAACTTGCATTGCTTCTTATAGATTTCTCTATGAGAAAACACAATTTTGCTTCCTTGCGATGCACAGTCACTATTTCAGATGTGGAAGCCTAGTACTCATTGTACATTTCCTTTGGAAGACCAGACTTCAGCAAATTGACATCTTTATTTTTTTGGTAAAGCACTTGATCCATATGTATAATTTAGAATTCCTTTTTTGTTGTTCTTTTTTTTAAATGTTCCAATTTTCGTTTCCTAGTGCTGCTCGATCCGGCTCGACAGACCAAAATGTTGTGGATCGAGAGCTCCTAGCTTGATAGGAATTCCAAATCTTCTTACCTTGAATAATGTTCTTACAAATATCTAAAACTTGCTTTACTTTTAAAAAACGTTTGTTGAAGCCAAATTTCAGATGAACAATGCAAGAAACGTCCTCACTTTCAAAAACGATCTTTTTTAACTCCTTTCAGAACAGTAAAATTCGAATTCTAACAAATTTAGAACTTCAAACTAGAAAAATCACTTTTGCATTTGCAACCTTCACATGCTCCAGCACATGCAAAAGTTCTAAACTACATTTTAGCAACAAATCTCAGCAACAGTATGTAAGTGAGGACAAAATGTTTTTCATTGATATACTATTTGTAGTAATAATTGCTAAGGCACTATAGGACTCAGCCCATTTCGCCATTGGAAAAGTATGGGGGAGCTAGTATGCTAACCGGTAAAAAGAAAGAATTGAGTTTGTTATGTGTGGAGTGTCGCATTGTGTATCTCGGCAGCTATGATTGCAACTCTGTACAGCAACCAAATATGGGGAATGTTTAGTTACATTTGTTAGTAAAGAGATGAGGCGATCCTGCCGCAGGCAATGGGGAGGGATTTGGTTCTGGTTAGTATCAATGCTTTATCAGGGCAGTCAAATACCAGGTGGGTCTAGTCTGATGTGTTACTGATGCATAGTTATCATGGATTATTTGGGTGTAGTGTATGGAAACCTTTCTTGGTAAATAAATTGAAGGGCGAGGTACAAAGGCATGCATTTTTTCAAAATGAAGGGAAGGTTTAAGAATAAATATGGTTGTAGGGTCATGGAGGCTTCTTTTAGATGCTTGTAATGCTTGAAAGATGAAGTAATTTTGTTAGCTGTGTGGATGTTAAGTTTTGACCCTACATTATTAATAGTTCCAGCACGAATGTCTTTGATTTAGCTTGGGTTGAGAGGGAAAGGTCAAAGGGTGTCTCAGGAGTGGGGGATTTTAATTGGTTGATAAAGTGGGTTAAGGGGTTATGTTTGTAAAGCCCTGTTTACACGATGCCACTAATATCAAGACACTGGCATCGTGAAATGTCAGGACATTTGCTACCCCGGCATTTACCCGTTCTAATGATGCCACTGAAATGTCGCGTTTTGGGTATCGTAAAAACAACACGGCATACCTTTTCGTCTGATCCACAACCGTTATTCGTTAATTTTTAATTTTTCTAAATATCTTGTACTTACAGATTGCCAGAATTTTCTATCGCAAATAATTTATACTGTATTCTTCACAGACGAGCAAAATTGTAGCTTCGGCATTTTCCCGTTTTTTCCTCGTTTTTGTAATCCGCTTGATGTTTATCCCACAAATATGTTATGTCGATGATATTCTTCCCGGAACTTAAAAATATCCAATTCAAGTGGAACACTATTCCAAAACAAATTTTAAATTGATTTCAATTAACAAATAAAATGGTTTAAGCTGGAGTCAAAGCACTCCCGACTGCACCAAAAATCCGCAAGGTGGCGCTGAATTTCACGGCCATTTTTCGT
>JAQGAE010005993.1:0-10624 GCA_034696685.1 Julus scandinavius
CAGCTAGGACGACTGGAATCGTCACCCCACTCTAACACCCCACATGTGTCTGTGGCACCACTTAGTGTAACAAACTTGGTGGCATATCCCTCGAGCAGACCTATAAAAGGGGAATTTCCCCCCCACAGCTACCCGGAAAGCTCGCTCGATGGCGCCACAACTCTGGCAGTAGGATAATATTTAGTGCTGATCTCTCGTGAGCACCTAACGATTACCCAAGGTTCGTTTATCGTGTACTTTTCCCTTTTTAATATACGCATAAAATACGAAAAGTGCACTGGGAATAAATAATACGTCGTGTTAATGACTAGTATGCGCAAGCAACACGTCTCTTTTCCAGATTCTTTTCCCCCCAAAATGAACGTGTAATTGGCCCGTGATATGTTCAGTTTCCCACGTGTGGGAAATCCCCCTACTTCCCAGAAACTGAAGGTAAATTAGTCCCAAAGTTATTAAACTAGCTATCAAGAGCCGTTCATGGTGAGCACCACGCCCAACATATACGAGATGCTTCCTTATAATTAGAGCATCGCCTGATAGAAAATCCACAAAACGTTGCCGTATAAACGTCGTATTAACTCTGGAAAAGCTACTTAAAGCTTCGGTGATCTTTGACGTCATTAATCTTGACAGGCTGTTATTAAACTAAAGGTCGGATCACAGGATAAGGCTTGCGACATCACACGCTCTTTCTGACGTCATGAAACCATGTGTCACGACATTTTTCTGTTCATACTAAGTTATTAACGCCAACAACTTGACATTATATGCAGACGGTCATTAAGCACGCAAATGCAATTAGTAGCTAGTTTAATTGGCAGATTTGGTTTTGATTGTACTATCTCTGTTTAACTCTGATGTATAGTTTTGTGTATGCTTAATTTCAGGATGTCCAGCAGCTTGAAAATCGGGAAAATTTGAAAATGTGCTTGATTTTTATCACTTAAAATAAAGTTGGGAATTATGCCTGAAATTGGTATTAAACACCAGTATATGCTGGAATTTTCTGTTAATAGGAAAACTTACAAAATAAAATTAATGTTCTGGAGAAAATATTAAGCAAAAATTCGTGAGAGGGGTCCTTAAAAATACAAAGAATGAGCCTTGAAATCCATGAGATTTCCAGCACATTTATTTAAAGACCGTTGAAAACTCATACATTTCATTTTATATTAGTGGTGGTCACGCAATTTATTTTAGCTAATTAAAAAGCGAATTTGCGTAAAATAAGTTGAAATGGGCGAGGTATTGAAAAGCCTACGTAACTGATTTCGTTTGTTAGTTGGTTAAAATTAATTGCTAGACTTAAATCTATCCAAGCAGAAAAATTAATCACATATTCAAAAGACGTTTTATTTGCACAAGTGCGAGTTATGTGTTTTTATCCGATATTAATCTAGCAAAAATTGTATGAAGGATTTCCAAAATTATTTAATCGTACTACTATAATTATTTAAAAGCTGTTCACAAAGATATATTTTCATTCATTATCCAATCCCCACGTACTGTAGTTTTCCTTTGAGAAAACGTTTACAAGCTTGAAAAGTAAATTTTGCTTCACTGCATTTTCATAATTTGCCTTAATTCTGCCATGTTAACAATTTCTAGCCACCGCAATAATAGAATTAAAAGCTTGACATTTAAATTGGATCTTCCTATATAAATTTCAATTTGGAAATGCGAGTGAAAACCCAGAGAAAACTTGCTCGAAAGGATCGATAAAACTAAGTGTTTACATTGCTTACTTTGAAAGATACAATTTGGAAAAAGTTAAATGTAGCGTAACACTTTTATGACGTCACTAAGAGGAAGACGTCAAGTTTTCGTTTCGTGACGTTATATCACAGAGGTTTTATGCTTTTTGCCTTATAAATGTGGCTCCCTGGAGCTATACCGTAACATCTACGGTACAATAAGCCAACGTATTATCAATGTACAAGGCCAAATCTTCACCCATAAAATCACTTTTCATTGGCAGTAAAATGTGCAAGGCTTCTGGAGGATTTCTACAAACTCAATGTGTTAAAGAGGTTGGAACTAAAGTATTAAGTTATGCAGTGCTATTACATTGTACACCTACATCCAAGCCTTGAGCAACGTATAGGCAAAATCCATGCTCAAGAGCAGTTAAAAGATAACGGGTTAAACTTATACACAAACAAGAAACATTTTAGAAACCGAAACTGCGTTTTATAAACGAAATAACAAAGAGTATTGTTGAAAATGATGATTTTAAATGGAAACATTTTACGAATTTAATGTTGTTGGTAAAAATGAAATTATACTTGTTAAACTTGGAATACCTGAAGTGGACTTACAATGTTATTAACCGTCATGGAATATTTTACATTTCTCTCGTATGTTTTCATCCAAATAAATTTGGCAGGAATTCAAAAATAGTACGTGGAAAAATTAGCTGGTCATTTCATAGAATTGTGTTGACGCATTTACACACGCACGGCGCATTGCCAATCATTTTTCCATTAAGAGTTCCGACACTTAACGGAGACGGAACGTACATGTAGCGGATGTATGTAAATGCCTAAATGGATATTTTGTGTTCAATTTTGTACGCTTGCCATGTTCGTTTGTCTTTTAAAAAAACTAATCCAAAATTCCCTTGGGACAGACTCATTTTACATGAGATAACTATTCCAAATACTTCGTAATCCGGTCACAAATTTCCTATACCGTGTTTGATATTTGTATGACGTAATTTGGAGAGAACTTTTGCCATTCTGCAAGGATTTCCGATTTGGTTGCTTGGGAATCGCGTTGTGGTTTTCATAAAAAAATTAGCCTAACTTATCTAAGTTGGAGGATAAACAGATATCAAGTCACGCTTTCTTAAAAATAACACTAATAATACAATTTAATGCAATGGAAAGAAATAATAGGTACATTGACGCGAGATGGGTGGTAACCACCATCTAACTTGAGAAGAAGCTGTGCCTATAAAGACGGCAACGAATGTTTCATTAAATCTAGTTTTGTTGTATATAATTATAATATAAACGTTAATCAACACCTGCGATTAACATAGATGGCATGTGGGTTAATTAATGTAGATGTCGCTGATTACTAGAAAGTAATCCATCTTGAGAGTTAAGGGGAAGGGTTGAACGCACTGATCGATGAGTTGACCACAAGGGCATCAGTCTAATTGACTTCAGCATTCAAAATGCTCTCATAAGTGCTAGGTCAACACTACAGCCGTATGTTAGTCTGCATTTTAAGTCAAAGTCAACAAAATCATGCATGGCGACAAGCGATGAGTCTGACGTCACGTTTAGTGCTTTTAATCCATCCGGGTGTCTTCGATGTAGGCAGTGATCGGTATTTACTATACAAACCAGCTTTTGTTACAACGATTTATGGAGAATTTGTCACTAAAATGTTCACCCCGGAAGTTGACCGTATATAAGTACTTTATTAGAGTAAGCATGAAAATTGTATTTACTCATGTAATGGCCCCACCCAAATTTTAAATACATTGCATCAGAAAAAAGTAAAGATATTTAGCGATACAGATTCAACATTTAATAATTTTGCTCCACCTTTGTGCATGCCAGACTTTATTGGATTCCAAAAAAAGTTGTGGCAAATACACGAGTAAATACGATATGATCTAATGAATATGAATCAATCCCCAATTATTTAACTGAAATAATGTTTGAAAAAACAGTAGCTGCAAAAAAAGTTTCACTAAAAATATTGTAGACACTCTGTTAGCATAACCTAAAAGTGATAGTTTGATAATTTTAATTCTAAGCTGAACAAGTTGAACAAAATACAATACAGATGACGATGGATGCCAGAAAAAGATTTACATTTTTTTCCATCGTTGATGCAGAAGATGAATTCCGGAAAGCGTATACACAGCAGACATAATTTCCGCTGGCAGTGCCATCTACCTAACATTATTTGTGAAACTGAATAGTCGGAAAAGCGGCCTCATTGCGTATCCATGGCATAGCCCAAGAAATATATCCGATACATGCGATATAGGCATCATCAGTAACTGTGGCACGGATGCAGGTTGCCATGGTAACTGCCATGGCAGTATACACTGAGATAATGGGAGGCATATGTGTGTGCAGCGTCACATTGTTATTCTGACTTGACAGTGGAACACAGGAAGTGAGAGATCCCAGCATCCCCTTGCACGTAATGCGAGAGAAATCAAATAATGAAAATGTGTATCCCTATACACAGGATCCCGTGCAGTCACTCGTTTGTACATAAAGCAAGCAGTTTCCTATCGCAAATAGAGTACAGAGATCTATATGATGATGAACAAGTATTTTAAGTTCCTGAATTTTTTATGATCACAGTAAGTATCGACATATCGACCCCTGTCCCTACGTTAAGCATATGCAGTCTATATAATGCAGACAACTTTGCCTGAATTTCTACTGTAGGTAGAAGTGAATTTGTTGCATTGGTAAGCTGGGACTAAAAGTCTTAAAGTGGTGTACCACAGTATCTAAAATAACATCTTGTCTGCACTAAAAAAATACTGTTTTGTTTACAAACAATAGTTAATCGATCGTTTGTCATATCATCGATTTGTCCATTAGGAGGCACATGTAGATTGTAAGAATTCTTGTCCCATTAATTCAAAATTGAGAGAGTAAGATTTCGTGCGTGCAACGCCAGCTAGTTTATGTAGCTGTAAACGTTGAGTTAAATTTGTAAACGTGACGCACTTGAGGGCTCATTGGTTAATTTTGGAGCCCTGTACTTAGAGGGCGTATAGCCTACCATTTTGATATTTGGTGGCAAATATTAAAAAGTTTGCAATCGAAGTTCAAGGATTGGATTATTTAACCAAAGTTTAGCAAATTAATTCTAACTAGTTTCCTGTGTGGGGCCTCAACTTATGGTAAAAAAACTTAAAAGCACATAATTATGGTCACATTATGGTCACATAAAAGCGACAACTAAAAAAAATACTTAAAATTATCGTCTAAACATTTCAGGTAAATTTTTCTAGCATTCTCGTCGCCATTAGATACAAAGTACGTATAACCATAAACACTGCAACAAACAAGGTTTGATTGATCCAACAACACTGTGATTGAAGTGACGAAAATTCGTTATAAATCAATAGATCAAATTCTGAAACTAATCTGTGAACAGTAACAAAACTTTACACGTAGGGCACAAGCAAGATGTTTTCAATTTTTCTCATTAAATATGAACCTCGTGATACCTGGAGGTGCTAAACATTTGTATGCCACACCT
This sequence comes from Julus scandinavius, assembly GCA_034696685.1. NCBI lineage: Eukaryota > Metazoa > Arthropoda > Diplopoda > Julida > Julidae > Julus > Julus scandinavius. The sequence continues at coordinate 5,248 of JAQGAE010005993.1, forward strand.
ATCACCACAATAAATTTCCATCAAAGTGATGCAATTATCTCGCACGCATGCAGCTACACTGAGCTCCGCATTCTTCCTGGTGTGTCTGGGAGTCTCATAACTCAACATAATTACGGCAAGCTAATGCCACTTCTCCTAGAACTTTAATGTCATTATGTGCCATTAGATTCAGCCGTAAAAAATGTCAATTTTCTTTTCATATGCAATTCTTTATTTTATAAAAAAATTTTTAATGATGTGCCGCTACAATTGTAAAACGTATAAAATAGTTAAAACGTTAACCATGTTATAAAATGTTTCAGTTTGACAACGTTTCCCCAATTTTTTATATTTTTTTTAAATTACCTAAAATTATCAACTGTATTAATAAAAATGTAATATTTTCAGACCCCTTAAACATAAGAAATATTAGAAAAGGCAATAAAGGTCATGTTAGGAAATGCGATAAATTCATTATATTGCGTATACAAAAGGCAAACATGCACTTTTGAGTGGGATTGTATGAGAAAGCGACCGTTATTGTCTGTAATATCGATTAATCACAGGCTCAAATGTGAGCATTCTATTTGTCAGAAGGAAACAAAAAAAAAATCACCATCAACAAAAACACAAAAGCAGTTTTAAATCAAGGTTTTGGTTTTTAAATAATTATACTGCATGTCTGCTCTGTTTATATGGCAAAGTTCATGCGTTGGCGTGACTGTTGTCTGAAATAAGATAAAATTCACTGTGGAAACTATGAGATGGCAGCGTTGCCATGCTTCAAAGTAGGACTAGATTGCCTCGTTAATGGGGATGCAAGCAACATTGCCATTACATTCACGTAGATGCAATGGAATGGCTTCCGGGCAGCACTAGATACTCGGGGATTAATCGCAATTAAATTAGCAACAACTATTATCAGTGATATTTTGGAATGCGAGAGCAAAACGCTATGTACAGGGTGCGTCATTTAATTAAATTCGTATTTAAAAATTGTACAGATAAGCTATCCTAGAACAGATTTCTATAATGTTTTTATCAGATGAAAACGCTATTTGGTGACAAACTTTCTGTAAAACAAAAAAACTCACAAACGTGTTGAACACAACTATATTTCCCTTGAATTTCTTCACATCTTAACCAGAAGCTAAAGTAGTGCCAAAGTATAGCAGTGTTTTTATGTATAAATCAGTTCATGCCATTTCATGGAATTAACTAATGTTGTATTCAGACTAAACAAGGAAAGTGATTAAATACGATTATAACGACTGAGCTCATTATACTCCAAACCTATAATTTAAGTTGCCTTGCCAATAGGCAAAAATCTCCATGCAGACCCTGTACACGTAACGCATGTTAATAGTTTATTATAATAATTTGTCAACAAGTTGATGATGAGAATACACCTGTATATACACAAAGAAATTCAAAGCTTTTCAAATGGATAAATCTCAAGTTGAGTATACTAGACTTAGCATATTTTTGAAAATATACTTCGGTTGCAGTTTGAAAACTAACTAAAATGTTTAACGTTTTGGTATCCCTCCTTGCAATACATCTTACAAAACCAAACCGGAAACACTAGCTGTTTATAAATATAATGGGTAAAGAAAACTCATATTTATGTTTCGAGGCTATAAGGATGGGGAACATTTTTTGAATTACTAGAATGAAACTACGAGTTATTTGAGATGCTTCTAAATAAAGTCGTTACCGAAAGACGGTGGTTGGGGGGTAACACTGGCCTTGCATTCCAAAAATGAGGGTTAGGTTAGATTCAATGCAGGAATTAGTATAGACTACAGACGACATCTAGCGCAATGAAACGTCAATGTTAAAATTAATGGATGAGAAATGCATAATACAACCAGGATGTTTTATGAACTTAATTATGATTTAAAATCATTTGGTGTCAAAGTCAGTTCAATTTTACAATCCAATTTCAGTGTTTAATGAAATGACAAATAAATACGTCCCTCAAACAAAATCAGATAGCGTAAGTTAGTGCTGAGTGGATTCTGAGAAGATAAGGCGATCGAATTGATAAGTTTCCATGACATGTCAACCTGTTCTAATTAGACAGGGTCAAATACAACTGGAATTCCAAAGCAAAATGGAAAACTGGATATGGGTTCTGGTCGCAAAAGTCGTTAAATTAACACTAATAAACAAAACCTAATTTAAGCCATGTGGTCCATGTCTGGTAACTCTGGTTGAAGCTATACAACTCGTAATCTTCGTTTAAACCTTCAGAAATGTGTCAACCTTGAGTCAACTCGATGACTCGTATGACTGCGCAATACACAATAGTTCCTCGAACATATGACCAAAACATGTACTTCTAAACAGCTCTCGTGAAATATAAAATATTGCAGAAACATTAGAAAACACCAGGTACTCTGTTAAAACTTTAGCAATACGTTATTAAGACAACAGATAGCTATTGTAATTCACTCGATTAAAATACGAATCACTGTATATATACGGCAACATTTTCACTTAAATTCATTATGTATAATTGGCAATATACTATGAACCTGGTTAGACATGTTTTCTAGGATGTGGCTATAACTTAAGCGAAAATTAATGACAATGTATAAGATGGTTTTATAACAAGGAACTGAACATTAATCTCCTGGTTTTCTGGCACATTTTGAGGTTTAAGTCACGAATTAGGATCCAATTCTAAGAAAAATTCTAGCATTAACGGTGACATTCATAAAATGTACTTAACGGAACTTAATAAACTTTGTTAAGTTCCTTTGAGCTCTATACTGTAGTAGATTCACTGTAATATCCACCGGTATAGACACACATTCAAAGAGATAGCGTATCATTATCGAAAGCCTACTAAGAATTAATTACCTTCGTAAATTTTAATGCAAACGCATACTAATCGCCGTCAATCGATCGATTACAATGGTCATGGGGCCTATATAAGAGCCACGAATTTCGCCCTTTGATTGGTCGATTAAGCAGTCTTGGTAGCTGTTCTTTGAAGAAGCTCAATAGGCTTAGAAAACCGAGAAAAGCAGGTTTGAGAGCAACAAAGGTACTAGGCCTAACAAGATTTCTTGAACCGATATACGGAAGTGGATCTTGCTTTTACAAGCCACCTGTCTAGATTCCGAGTGCGTTACCATGGCAACCGCATGGAAAGATCACAGTTGACCTGCATCGAAGTGTGAGATGAACCAAAGAGCAAATTTTAAAAAGCACGGTTCAATCATCTATAAATGAAAAATAATAAAAATAAAAGTTGCATGCGCTTTTTACCAATTTCTTAATCATAAATTTTATATAAGGAAATGCAGGGACGAAATATCAATTTAACGTTTGCACTAAACTAGGCAACACGAGAAACCAGCACACGATCATATTCTGGTTTAGCACCCCCTGGTGACGTATGAATCTTCAGTATTACATTCGTGAAATCAGTATCAATTAGCAGAACATGATGACATCAATATATAAAGTTTCATAATTCATTATGAAAATTTTTTGATATAATACTATGATTGCACATTGTTGGTCAAAGTGCAATCCGACTCAGTTTTAAATCCTGACTTGGACTAATAAGAACTGATATTGACAACCTGTCCCTGGGCAAAGTTAAAAATATTGGAATCCTGACATAATTTGCATACGAATCCAAAAAAGTATTTAAGGAGACTGTAAAGGAAACAACAAACATAACACGTAAATGTCTTCAACAGCGGTGCTGACATAATAAGAAACTATGCCATGTAATGCTGATTTATGGTGAGTTATTGAGCAAATGTCTTTTGACAGTATATCCCAAAGGCAATTTAAGCTGCAGTTATTCATAAGGAAGTAATAAAAAATGTTAAAAACAGAATGTAAGTTCCAAAATAACAGTGTAGCTTTCGAGTAGATTGAATGTTATCTGCAATCGAGGAATTACTAATTAGTGATTGCCAATTGGCGTTTGCAGTAAAGTACTCAACTGTATAGCGCCACAATTGCACAATTAACATTGTCAAGAAAACATGGGTCGTCATCTGCAATATTCATCAGTGCTTCAGTTTTAAAAATTGGTAAAGTAATTAAGAGTATGCCCATAATACAAGCTGTTTTAGTTAAATTAACTCGCCGAGTCATTGAAAATGCATATATTTTTTTTTAACTGAACCTATCACTCTACCACATGACATTTCCATACTGACAGAGTAGCGAGTTAAATCTTAGTAGTACTTGTACAATGTTGCATAAAACGTACTATAGTTAAACCTGCCATGCATGAGACGTCTTCACATGTCATATTAATCCATAAGCTCGTCATTTATTAGAGATGCACAGGTGCGTTTGAACGAATCCAAATCTATCATTTTTTCCCTCCTCTAAACACTATAAGGGAAGATTTTCTAGTGAAAAAAAGTGGAGGTGTAAGCAGTTTGCAAAATCGTTCAAAGGTGGGCAGACCAACAGGCTTATTACATCTAGTGGTTTGCATACAAGAAAATTGGATGAGACTGTAAAACCCACATCCGAATAAAAGGACGTGTAGTCCTATTGAGGAGATTAAAGCTGCTACGAAAAGGATTTACGAAGGCCTTGAAAATACATAAACGATGGCGCATTATGAAATTCCAGTAGGTTGACAACCACCTTGCCAACCTATAGTAGCAATTTTTTCTATTTGCTACCTTAACACTGAAAGTATTTAATGTTATATTTACTATAGTAAAATATATTCGGTGATTATACAACTTCACCTTTAGGTTATCATAAATTAAGCCAATGTCTCAATGGTAAAAGCATCGAATGACACAACAAACGATTAACTTGCGAAACTGAAGACTGCAGTTTTCCAGTTTCTCTAAAATTCGGCCATATCCTTGCCCCATTTTTACAGTAGTACAGTTCCAATTTTTCGTTTTCATTATCCATTTGGATGTCATATGACTAACGGGCGGTCGTGGGCGTCGAAAAATCTGGGTTACTTTTTGTTGGACAATTCAAAACGTTGCATTTAACGTTCCAATATACACTGTAAATGTCTTTTTTTTTCATGTTACTTCTATAGAATGTAACCATTAAAAGACATCTTAAAAAAAATGGTTACAACGAACGATTACACAATCTAATAGTAAGTTTAACAATAGGAGAGCAGCCAGGCAGTCAATTATAACAAATTAGCAAATATTATTACACAAATTAAATTTTAATCCAACAAAGCATATTGCGTAACCATCCCTAGCATATAGTATTTTAATTTCGATTATAACTAAATGCGATACCGTTAAGATTAGTTAGCTCTTAAGCTGGGTCTCCACCAAGACGTACATTGTACGTGCATACACGTTTTTACAAACATATGCAAAAAAGTTTGCCCTCCGGGTTTGTTTCAGCCGCCATTTTGTAAATATATGTA
>JAQGAE010005994.1:0-10623 GCA_034696685.1 Julus scandinavius
GTACCATTATCTGTAAAAATAAACATGTAAATTAAAAAAAACATACTGGCCAAATACTTTTTTTGCTCACTGTAGTACTTGCTTTAATAGTATGCCGTGAATTGAACAAAAAAATTTAAAAGACATCAGTTGATAGAGGAAAATGAGAATGGCAGACAAATGGTCAGAGGTCAGGGCAAAGGAAGTGACCATAAATGACGTCAGAGATCCAGCGTCTTAATCAACAAAACAGACCGGAAGTGCATTGATTGGCAAAGCGAACAGCAATGACAAGTTATCATGACAAGCTGTCATTTATGCTGACCAATGGTCAAGCAAAAGGGACAAAACGATCAATTCCAACAACGAGATATGGCAAAATTAAGATGAGCTACTTTGGGAGGAATGTGGAAACGCGAATAAGCAATACGTGTTTGAAAATGCAGTTTTTTGCTAGGCCACCATTCGGAAAATCAGAAATTTCTTAATCTCTTGGCGTTTAAGTACCTATTAAACACCAAGTACTTAAATGAACTTCGTACAGCATACTTTTTAGGATTACTAATTCATATATTATCTATGTAAGTCTAATTTAATTATGCCAATTTGATTGCCAAATAAACTATTACAACTGCAGGTGACATCGACAAGAATTAAACCATTTCCCAACACAAAACAACTAATTGGTCCTAAAATATTAAACTTAAAGACTGATTTAGAACAAGAACTTGCCTGTCTTTAACGATATCACGAAAGACAGAAACATGACAGTACTGATTACTGTCCACTTTTCCAGAGTATCCAAACAGCTACTGTCAGCAGTCGTACAAAAGTCGCACGAAAACCGGATGTAGCTGTTAGATCTTAAAACCCGATGTTGGAAGCCGAACCAAACCGGAAATTCCTTCCAAACGAGATACTATGCGAGCCCATCAAAGATTCCGCCATCACATGACTTCCTGGAGCGATCACATGATGCCGGCAAAGCGAGTCGCACGAAAATCGGACGTGGGTTTTAGATGCTGCAAAGACGCCATTTTTCTTCCAAAACCTTTGTACGTTTAATCCATGTGCAGTTAGTGGAATTTGCAAACAGGATGCTGCAAACCTGCTATTTTCCTTCCAAAGCGTCTCAAAAACCGTATCCACTTTGCTTTCTGCTCTATGTTGAATCCACGTGCAGTAGGGTCACTTACACCACACCTACATCCACCAAAGAGGAAGTTAAAAACCGGATGTTTCAAAGCCGCCATTTTCCTTCCAAAACTGTATCCATTCTGGTTATTGCTATACTTCGAATCCTTGCAACTTTCACTACACCTACATCCACCAAAGAGGAAGTTGAAGTTGAAAACCGGATGTTTCAAAGCCGCCATTTTCCTTCCAAAACTGTATCCATTCTGGTTACTGCTATTCTTTGAATCCTTGTACATAAGTGCAACTTTCACAACACCTGCATCCACTGCAGCAGAAGTTTTAAAAACCGGATGATGCAAAGTCGCCATTTTCCTTCCAAAACATCTAAAAACCATATATCCATTCTGGTTCTTGGAAAATATGTTTGATCCATGTGCGGGAGCGCCGTGGCTGTTTGCGGTGCAAAACAGCGCTTAAATGGCATCGAGAGTAGCATTCAGAAATGTATTATTCAAGTAGTAGAGCTATAGAGATGCATGGAGGCAAGGCACACACACATTTCGGTTGTGAAAAGAGGCCTTTTTCTCCGTTCCATACACAAAAGGACGCCATTGTGCCTGTTTTTAAATGGCCGCAACAATTAACCGACATTTGTCAATGGTATATAGAGAAGAGTGTATAGAAGAGAGACATTGCCATTCAAGATTGAAGATGAGATAATATCACACGTACCAACACCCCCAAAATTTTTGTTTAGTGTTTTGTCATTTAGCCTCCATTCCAGACATCCCAACCTATTTTCCCCCCATTGGAAACATAGTTAGGATTACAAATAAGAGCTAATGATTTTTCTACAGCACTGCATGGCATGGTAGTTGGGCTTTTTCCTTTTATTGTACAAAACGTTATTGTTTCATCCTATAGCACATCACAACATCCTAAACCTCCCACTCTTTTTTTTTATGTATGTTTCTTTTGAATTCTCCTTCTTGACTGTTGTCACGACTATTTTCGACAATGAGAATACATTTTATTTGTTTCATCCCATTTTATTATTTGTTAGAAAACCTGATGTCTGTTGTCCTCTTTTTTTTAAATTTTCTTACAGCAGCTGCTTCTGCCTGTATATAATGGACAGATACTAAGACAGGTTGTGGATGCTATTGTTGTTTTGTGTACTGGTTTTAGGGAGGGGAGGGGAGGAAGAAGGGCATAATGATGGGAAATGACACTCTGTACACATACACACATTGTTTCTAAGGGGCTGTTCTTAAATTACTAGTTTTTTATCCCCTCTTATTTGCTCCTTCAGAAGACACCTCCCTTCCCTCCTTGGTTCATGAAACTTCATCGAATATCACTAAGTTATATACCCCCTTCCCCCGCCGAGCAAGGTGGTCTCATTGGTTTAATTGGATAGCCGGTTAATCGGGACAATGATTCGTGTCTCAATTAATTGGAATACAATATAAATCTTTAGCTTAATTGGAACTTTTTATAGATTTTGATTATTTTCTTCTACAAGTAATAACCCTGCAAGGATGGAAAAACCTATATATGGCCATGAGTATGCCATATATACCGACCATATTTAGACTTTGAATAACCATATATAATCGTGTATGGGTCGTATTTAGCATCTGAATAGCCATAGCCATGCATGCACACTGTTTACACCAGTTATTGACATATAGCTATGTATGAACCATACATGGTCATACATTATGGTATAATATCCTTTGTATACATTTCCATCTATGATACAGTATGCACTGCCCCTATATGTCCATTTAAAGCTTCCTATGGTCCATAAGTACACGACTCTGAATGACAGAGTCCAGTCCATACATAGCTTTATCACCCTGCAAGACTGGATACAGGGTGATCCAAAAAGTAGATACTGATGATTTTCAACGACATGTTATTGAAAAGTAGAATTTGTTTCATCCCCTCTAACACTACTCTAGACACGTCCAAGACCTACAACCAATGAGCAGTAAAGCCAATAATCTAGTCAGCCAATGAGAACAGAATTAGTTGTCAGAGACCTCTGGGGATCGACGTGTACAAGCACGTATTTAGTTCGCATTTGGAATCTCTAATGACTGTTATTGACGAAAAAGTCGCATTGTCAAGCCGACTATTTGCGAATGTATCAAACAATGGGATTCCTCCTGCAAATGGGATTTCCCTCTTTTTGCAAACATCTAATCACATTGGCATAGCAAAAGAAAGAAACACACAACAAAAAAACACAAGAGAGGATTGACAAGCAGGGAACGAAAAAGAATAGATAACCGGAAAAGCTAATGGATAGTGAAAATCCTTGTAGCAAATTTCATCCCAGGCAAATTCAATGAACTTGGACATGAAGATGGAATGCTTTTACATGCAAATACATGTGCTAAATTGAAAGATAATGGAGTTTGTAGAAAGTGTACATTCCGGGTATTGGGACCACAAATGTCGCTTAATAGGAGCAAATAAACATCACTAACCATTATAAACTAAGGTTATATGGGTTGGGATGGCAGTATCGGTATAAATATCGATACTTAGTATCGAAATCAGTATTAAAGCAAAGTATGGATACTGTCCAAAGTATTGAAAGAAAGTATCGATACTGACCAAACTATCGGAAGCAAGGATCGATACTGACCAAAGTATCTGAAGAAAGTATCGATACTGATCAAATTATCGGAATAAAGTATCGATACTGACCAAAGTATCGGAAGAAAGTATCGATCCTGACCAAAGTATCCAAAGAAAGTATCGATCCTGACCAAAGTATCTGAAGAAAGTATCGATACTGATCAAAGTATTGGAAGACAGCATCGATACTGACCAAAGCGTCGGAAGAAAGAATCGATATTGATCAATGTATCGATTCAGGCCAAATTATCAGAAAAAAGTATCGATCCTGTTGAAAGTATCGATCCTGACCAAAGTATCTGAAAAAAGTATCGATACTGCAGTATTGGAAGAAAGTATGGATAGTTATCAAATTATTGGAAGAAAGTATCAATACTGACCAATGTTTTGGAAGAAAGTATCGATGCTGACCAAATTATCAAAAGAAATTATCGATACTGACCAAAGCATTGTTAGAAATTATCGATACCTTTACTTAAGTAGTTTTCGATAAGGAGGGTAAATATTCTCAATTTTTTGGAGAATCTGAAAAAAAAAATAGTTACAGATTTCTTACATCGTTGCTGCTGATAATAAATTAATTCATCTATGGCATAGGAAAACGTAAAAAAGCATAATATCGAGTACTAAAATACTTGGTATGGAAACAAAATCAGTACCATAATGACATCAGTAGTATCACAACATCGACCACATAATAGGACCATGTAAAATGTGGTCCCATTATCCGGTATATCAAGTACCTCCAGGATCCCCTGGGGGGTTCTATCTAATACATATGGCACTGAGTGTTCTCCAATATCTAAGGTGTCCTGTTGCTGCCCCCACCCCTTAAATATGTAATATCTTAATTTGCGGTTCCAATCAGCATTCGGTTAAATGCGGGGTGGTGACCTCCAGACGAATTGGAACCCCCGCCAGGGGGAGCACAATGGCCAACGTTACGATAGAACACCGCTCGCTTTCGCCGGTGGCGCCCACCAGGGGGCCTTTTTATACTTAGTCCTAAATTGAGTTTTTAAAAATTGTCCCTTCATATTCAATGCTCGAAATTCCTATCCAGATTTGGGCGCTTGGCACGCCCCCTACCGATTCCATTGTGACCAGATATAGCCCATTGTTAAAATATGTATTGTAAAAAATAGTTTTAATAGTGTGCATTACTTTGTATTTCACGAATGTCCCACATGGAAAACATACCTAAGTGAAGCATATGCTTTACGAATGTATACTTGAGCAAATGCTCGTGTTTACAAGATATTGAAACCAGCCAACATTATAAAACAGTCTGAAGCGGCACTTTATTCAAATTAACAGAAGTATTTTTGCAGTAAAGTGAAGTTATGGCAGAATTTTAAACTGCAAATATTTTAAAATTATGAATAGAAGAGAAACTGCATTGTTTTCCAAGAAAAGTACAGTAATACTGCAGTTCCAGATGGCAAAAAAACTGCAGTTTTTTGGCTCATTATACACCAGAGAAACTGCAGTTAATGTGAAATACGAAACTGCAGTTTTAAAACAGCAATTTTATGACATTTTTTTTCTAGGTCTTTGAGCATGTGTAGCAAATACTCAAATTGCGTGCACGTAGGCTCGTAGCATTTGCTCAGCTACACAAATACTACAGCTAATTTTTATTAGTTTCGTCTACCATTAATCCTATGAGGGATTTACCATTCTTAAATCAATGTTAACCTCCTATAGATCATAATTTCTATGTTGTAACTTATAGGTACGTTATGGAACGCCAACAGGAAGTAGGTCTGCAACACCCCCCGTAGAGCGAACAAAATACACTTCCATAGAAGGGACTAATGAAGACATATTGTAACTAAATTACTCCCAATGAGCTCTTGCCCCTTATTAATCTACGGCTAATTCATAATCGAGCTTTAACACATATTTATGAATTGGTTAAACTTCTGAATAACTTAATAGTAAAACAATACTCTTAAATTAGGTTGAGGCCACACTCTTAAATGTGATCACAACATCATTGTTTTCTGCTTGTGTATTATATCAGCAGGAGCATTTGCTCCACTTTGGATTGGAAGCATTTACTCTTCAGGAGCATGTTCAATTTATAAGAAAATGAAAACAAATGTGAGCATTTGCTCTTCTTTAAACAATAAAAAACCAATGTTAAAGGTTCTGAGCAAGAGCAAAAGCTACATATGCATTGATGCAAACTATTGATATATCGATAAAACAACATTGTTCAAAAATGGCGAAAAGGTCAAAGGGCCCAATGGACCCAGAGGCTAAGCGTGGGAACTAAGTAATCTGGAATTTCAAGATGGCGTCCGAGTCATCTGGCAGGGCTAATAACAGCAGCATGAGGTCTGTTACCTGCAGCGCCATCGAATTATGCGTGGAGACAAGTGAAAAATGAGAAATAGAACAAGGGAGGGGAAAAGCGGTTTCTTCTTGGCCTGACCAGGTGTTAATTCACTTGATGCCATTGGCCATACTCACAAGTAAAGTCAAGATTGCGGCTATGTGTACGTCACCTTGACGTCATTCCATTTAGATCAAGTGATCTTGATGGTTCTAAATTTGTGTAAAACATGCATCACTAGTGGTACTGAAACACATGTTTTTCACCATGCTCCAGACATGTCCCACAGATGTCACTGACATGGTTTTAATATGTGGATACTTTGGGCCAATTTGTGATGATTTCTGGAATTATGAAAAAGAGTGCATTAATTGCGACCTGAAAGTGACCAGGTCTAATAGAATAAATCCTTCTTTTTCAGAATGCATTAAGGCAAACACGAAACGTAAACAGATAAAGCAAACCAATTTGTGGAAACGTGGTTTCGTGAACACATCTCCCTAAACAGGTTTGTCCAAATATAGTTGTCCACATTAAAAACGCATTTCGAAACGAAGCAAATGTTTGCTGTGCAAGGATGACCTGTTCACAATGGTCAAACAAACTCGTCTGGTCTAAAAAGCATGTGGGGCAGATATGTCAATTGGTATACAGGCCTTGATAGAAACGCCTTGACCATGCAGCAAACATGTTTTCCTTTGATCGCACTGCTTCCTGAGCGAACACTGAAATGTTTGCCAAAAACACGCTTTTTTTTGTCAAAAAATGTGCTGGAAGTTGCTGCAGAAAACTAGTGAGCAACGTTTTATCGTAAATGTTTACAAAACCTTGTTTATGTTTCGTGTTTGCTCTAATGTGTACTAGGCGTTGAAGACATGGTTCAGACATTCCGAAAGATGCCATTGAATACTTTCCTCATAAGTATCTCTGAAAACGTTTCAATCATGCGCCACAGATGGCACTGTTGTTCGATAGCCCGCAGCGCCCTCACCCAATAAAATTCCGCTGCGACGCTTCACTTAACGAATCCTGGAGACCGCAATATCACCACATTATCAACACCAATTGCTCGTTTTTATAAACTTGTAACTTATCCTCACTGTCATATAACATCGTCATTTGATACTTCTATTTTTTTCAACATCAGTTTTTGAAGAGGACAATTTGGGTCGTTATTGTATTTGGGTCCCCCACCTTTTATATATGGCTGACCCTAGTCATAACATAAAAAATACATATAGGTTTATCTTAAATGTGGTAAATAATCTGTGAAAATGTCCTTATATAGGGTACACTGCATGCAGCTCCCCCTGGACTGCGGCGCTCCCTCTCGTGGACGTATCGTGTTTAAGGCAGAAATTGAATATGGGGCACTTAGCTAATGTTAACAATAGAGACCTACGTTGGCTACACGTCCGGTTCGATAGACAACACATGCATTAAACATGTAGCGATGCAAAGGGGTCGACTTTGATAGATATGTTCACTTTCATATCAGTTGATGTCATTTTCAAAATGGCGGCTCCCAGGGGGAATTTGATAGCACTTAGCCCCCCTTCTTAACATCCTCCATTTTGGAAATGACAATCGACGGAATAGGTCCCATTCATGCTAATTTTGACCTTGATTTACATAATTAGATAAGGTTCATGGCGTCACCTAGCGGAATAAAGGGAACAACTACTTGAAAAGCATGATACAATTCAAGATAATGCAGTACTGAACAGCTCATCCAATAATCAAACATGTTTTACACCCGTTTTTAACTTGTCCGAATGTCATAATTCCTCGATGTCTCTGGTTGTCAGGTGACTTTTCGGTCGTCCCTTGCCCGAACAATGAATGCATTTTATGACCCGCACTCGAAATGTACTAATAGTGCAGTTAATATGAATTAACACTTGGTTGAGGAGGGTCTCAAACGAACTTTTCTTAATAGACCGACATTAGGAGGCCCTTGAAGCGTCTAAGCAACGACCTCTTCACAGAGGAGGGCACTGCTATACATACATGTAGAATGGGACGTCCATAAAGATCACTTGACCACCCACTATTGGATATTCATTAGTCCACGCAGGAACACCATACTTACTCAAGTGGACACGTAAATTGACAGTAAATTATTCTCAACAAATGATAGTGGACACATTTGGCACTTACATAGAACATGGTACCATACATACTAGTAGCTGTACTGATCACGTTAACAGAATAGATGCAGTGCAGACCATGGTACTACAGTTAGTACCAATTCTGACCATGGTATCAGCAGTACGGATCACGTTACTAGAATAGATGCAGTACCAAGCAGTGTAGAACATGGTACTAACTATAGATACAGTACCAAGAAATATAGAACATGGTGCCAGAAACAGTTATTAACAGTCCTGAACATGAACATGGCAATATACGTATACAGTACCAAACAAAATTCATCACATACTTGTAGATACATAGTACTGAACACGGTATTAGAAACATTACCAAAAAGCACTCAACAAGTTACTAGATACAGCCTGAAGGACCAGGCAGTACAGAACATGGTACCAAATCCAGTACAGTAAAGTGGTGTCCGTAGGCTGTGAAAACTTAATGGCTCCTTCTCGTCTTGGCATGTGTACGGCGCTCGTAATAATGGGTTGATGAGGGCGCTGCTGACGTTTTTGACAGGCCTCAATCTTGGCTGGGTCACTAATGGCCACATTCTCCCCCACCCCCTGAACATGTCCAGCAGACGAACAGCTCCTTATTAAGGGCTTTTTTGTAGTACCAAAAGCGCCTTATTATCTAATGTATGTTTATGGCGTCTGCCATTGACAGCTTCAGCAACGCCCCCTACATCGCCTACTATTCATGAACGCCATTTTTGTCTCGTGCCGCACGTGACCAGCTGCCACTGACCAATGTCCAAAAGGCCGATGAAAGACACTCAGTGTAGGGCAGAGGGGCCTAAGATATCGGACGAGAGTATGCTAAACAATCACAAATTAAATCATATTTCGGATAATAGGGACAGCTGTTTAGTTAGGACCATTACGAAAACGAACAAAATTAAATTACATGTGTGTGGACAACCATATTTAGCTGTTGGATAGTCATATATGGGCCATATTTCTCCTTTGAATGGACATGTAATGAAAAAATGAAGCTTTTCAAAAGCCATACATGTATAGAATATGTACATAGATGTAAGGCCATATACACCACATATTGTGTCCCATCTTAGGGCCATCTATATTTGGGCGTAGGTCCGTTACAGATATGCTATGGACACTGAATAGAACAGAAACGGGAAACTAGGAGATAGTTGGACAAACTGAGTATTGTCATATATAATATGTATATTGAGAAATGCCCTCTTTTCGATTGCAGCGCCACCTGGTGACGAGAATTCTCCGATTTCTAAGGAGTGTCATCAGTGCTTATGACACATGCTTACGCAATGCTTGGTTTTTTGTGATATGGGACACTGTGTTTGGCAGCGCCATAACCGCCCTTATTTGTGGTTTTGGTGGTCAATGTGGTCATTGTCAAGAAGAACAGTGGATAGGCGTGACTAATGGAACGATGAAAAATGACCGCCGGTCATTGGGCGGAGCCATTTAGGTCAAAAATAGATATGGACAAACTGGGATTGCTCATACAATGGAATAATGGATAGTTTTCAAATTGTTCATATAGGCCAAAATGGCGGACCAAAATTCTAAAATGTTGCATAAAATTGGAACTGGATTAAATTTCGTTGTGACGTCACATCGCTTGCATGCACACAGATGTGACGCGTTCAAGCAGTATACTGTATATATGGGTTAGTATGTACAAGATACAGCATAAGCATTTCACTAACTACATATTTCCATACATTTTTTTGTCCAAATGCATCTGCCCGCATCAAAAATGCATTTCGAACACGCCACGAGGTGAATATCGTTTGCTGTGTTCGCCATAGTAAAAGTAACGTCTGCAATGAAGAGCGTGGAGTATAAAGGTCTTGGTAGGAGCGCCTTGACCAGGAAACAATGTTCTTTTTATCTACACCACCTCATATGCCTAGTACACACTAGATGAAACACGAAACTGAAACAGAGTTTGGCAAATATGTTTGTGATGTGTGGATGCTCACTAGATTTCTGCAACCGAATATCATGAAACTTTTGGCCAAAAAAACGTGTTTCCATGAAATATTTCGGTTATCACGCAAGAGGCATTGAAGATCAAAGGAAATATTGTTTCATGGTTAAGGCGCTCCTACCAAGGCCTTCATGCACCACGCACTAAGAGGCGAATATCGTTTTTTGTGTTCACCTTAGTATAATCATCATCTGCAATGAAGTGCGTGGAGTTAATCTTGACCAGCAAACAATTCCTGTGTGGATAATAAAGCCGGCTCTCCACCAAGACGTACATGTACGTATATACAAGTATTTACACACATAGTATGCAAAAAAGTTTGCCCTCCGGGTTTGTTTCAGCCGCCATTTTGAAAATATATGTAAATATCAAAATTGTGCACC
>JAQGAE010005995.1:0-10621 GCA_034696685.1 Julus scandinavius
GGTAGGCATCATTGTACACATGTCTGCAGTATACTCTCAATAATATACAATTACACTTATTTTAGCACGCAGATTTTTGTCAGGACTTCATGACTGTCTTTTCCGTCAGTAGCTTTCTGTACAGCGATATGTATTTTCCAGCGCTTATGGTGCGTGGTAGAATGTATTCTCTGCAGAAATCCATTTTGTTGAGGACGGTTTTGCTAATACTTTTTAATTGTAATGTCCTGAGAAACGCCAACACGAAAGTGTAGCAGTTGTGGTCGTCCTCTATATACCTGCAAAAGAAACAAAAATGGTATTGATTACAATGAAATGTAAGATTTGAACATTAGTTTACTTGCATATACCTTTCAGGACTCCACCTCTCCTGCTGTGATACAATTTCTAAGGTGTAATCCCAATATTCCCGCCATTTTGAATCTGGTTGCTGCACTATCTGGATGGCGAGACACTGACTCCATCTCGTAGTGTCGTTGTTCTTTAAACCATTTCTGTCGTATTCATATACGATGCCTGTCAACAAAAACAACAACAAAAAAGTTTTACATCTAAGCTTGTTTTGTTACTCGTATGACGATTTTCCAGACAAGTAAAAATCCTTTGAACGTTTCTCAAGTGAAAAAATTCTATAGGGCCCTCTGTATATTTAAAACATGGTCATATTTGGCATAATAAATTGAACAGTACGTGGATGGGCAGAGACCTGTAGAGCCTTTACAAAAAAAAAATTGTAAAATGCCCATAGGGACCATTCAAAAAGGGCGTCCTCAAGAGGGGGTGGGGGTCTTCTGGCATGTGGGGGAGGGGGAAGCCATTATGGACGTCCACGTCCATATGGACTATGAGATGGGGTGCCTTTACTAAAATGGGCACGTTGTGGACAGGGTGTAGATGGGTCAATTTTTGAAGGAATTTCGGGGACGTTCTTTTTGAATGGACCCATATACAGTATGTGTCACATGAAATTTGTAATCCTGGGAGAATTGTAATTCTCATTTATGATCGTAATATATATATGTTAATTAATATTATGTGCCATGTTTAATGTTTGCACCTTGATAGCTGCTCAAAACCAGTCCTCAAAATGATATAGGACCATATATGCCATATAATTTCCCATATATGGCAATGTATGATATTTCCCTTATATGCCTGAAACGTGAAAACATTAATGGTCATTCACATGTTGAAATATTGACTAAAAGGACATACATGGGTATATTATGCCAAGTTTCTGATATATCCATTAATGACATATACATACAGTATGGATCCATGGTGCCATACGTATGTATATTTTTTCCATTCAATTAATCCAAAATTTGTGTTTGTTTGCCTATCAGACATTGCACCTTTAAGTCCCACAAACAAATTTACACACATTTTGTACTGCAGCTAGTACATCACCCTTGTTCAGAGTTAACTCACCTTGGGAATCGGTTACTCCAATGTGCAAATCGGTGGAATTCTGATAGTGACTGTAAAGCAGAAAAAAAATCAACAATTAGCATTTTGATAAGAACACATAATTAATTAACGGATGTTTCCATTCGAAAACCCTCGTGTGTTGCCATAACTGTGCAAGTGATATCATTGACCTACAGTTTTGTATACTGCGAATGTTTGTTTAACCAAAAGATAAAAAGCAACATTATAATCATTTTCCGATGTTTTCATTTGATATGTTGGCGTTTCTTATCAGGGTTATGATAAGGCATTAACATTGAATTGCAAAATTGATAGAATTCAAAGAGCATATTAAAGTTATTAAATTGCTCATGATTGGAATATAATCACAACTGTTAGTGGTGTGCCAATTTCATGCTTGAATGATTTTCATTAAAATCTAATATGGCGGCGGCCAGTGACAAGAGGATATTCTATGCAAAATATACAATCTATTATGTATTTTTTTTTAGAAAATCATTTCGTGTGTGGTAAAAACGTGGGATTATCTGAACAGATATGTGAGTTTTGTTGTATGTGGAGCTCACACTTGACCTAAATCTGTCACACAATTGTGGAACAAAATTATCTTGATTTATATGTAGATAGATCATGCATACAAATGTATTCAAAATTTAAAAATAAAAATCAGGATGAATTTGGACGGTGAACCTCTTCATTACTCTTATTATAATTTTAATTGCATGTTATTATTATAAGGTAATGTTCGACTCTCACGCCCCATTTCCGGTTACTGTTCCGATTATGATTTTTTTGTGTGAAACTTTGATACTATTGCTATTCATTTTCATAATGCCTACATTGCATATTGTAAAAAAACCATGAGGATTAGCTAAAGGAAGTCACAGATGGTATGCAAAAATAACATGAGCAATTGTTGTCCATAACTGCCCAATTTCTGTTAGGGCCCATACATGGCAATATGTTACATATATTGTCACAGGTGCTCATACAAGAGTTGAATAGCCTTTAGCAGAATTTCCTACCATTCTTCTAAGTAAAAGAGTAAATAAGTCCACATACGAGGACATATGTGCCTCGTAAGACATTTTGCTCATATTTAGCAATATATATAATTGTAACACCTGGATAATAATTAGTAAAACTTTAAACACTTTGAGAAAATATGGCTTAATGGGACGAGGAAAACATGGCTTTGTAATTTTTTTTTTCAGGAAAGCGAATAATTTTTTTAATCAAGCTTTCCTCATGACAGTGCCTTGATGTATAATAAAATGCCATTCGTCAAGTCTTGCTAGTTTTTGTCAAGGTAGACATCCAGCTTGGAAGCTTTTATATACTGTAGTCCTCGAAAAACTCGTTTTATTAAATGTCAAGGTTAAAAACACTCATCATGCAAAAAAAACATCAGAAATAAGTGGGTTTATGATGGTTTAATTCCCAACCCTGAATAAATCTCTGGAATCAAGTGTGCAGTAACTTAATTTTGTCTAATGAGATGGATGCTCTGTCTCGAATGTTAACTGCAAAAAACAAGAATCCAAATTTGGTGAGGTTAATTACCCAACCAGTTTTTTTTAGAAATTTAATCAATGAGTTCATGTAATGAATTGGGTTGGTGACAAACAGACTCAAGATGGAATGATGATTGGAAACCTGTTATGGATAAACGTTTGCATGTCTTCTCTCATGGACATATGTAAAGAGCAATAAACACATTAGTTTAATTATTAATACTACTTTTGATTGCGTGGTAATATGCGGAGTTCCGATTCATGTCTTGTTTTACCATCATTTTACCCTTGCCGAGGTAGGAAAATGATAAAAGGCCATGTGTCCCAATGTTTAATTCTGGCGCCAATTTTTCGCTAATGTGGTAGGATCATCCTACTGAAATTGGGTACGACCTCCCCTACCATATGGCTTTTATTGTCTGACTGTAGGGTACTGAATCGAATTGAATTTAAAACATGATTTTTCTTAATTTCAATTGTGAAAATCAAAAGTGTAAAGTTGGGCTTTTTGTTCAAGTGCACCATGCGAAATTTTAGCAAGTTAAAAAATGTTGAAAAACATTGATCTAATTCTTAAAATGAGACAAAATGAGGATATTTTTTATTTTTACAATTTTATTCATCAAAAATCACAGGTGGGATAAGTATGGGATTCTTTGGATTTAATTCATTGTTTTGAAGAATCTGAGTCAAAATGACTGACGCATGCATGATAACGCCCACAAGCGTCATGATGCAGTGAACAAGGTGATTTTTTTTTTTTGGAACTGGCCAATTCCAGAATTACCACCCCCATTTTGAACAATTAAGAAAGTGCATGCATCCAACCGTATAAACAATTTTCTCACAGGCTCCCTACACACGATCATGGCGCCCGTGATTACCTCATTCATTAGAATACATTATAGACAATGCAGGTTTGTTACAAGAACTAGTAACTCCAATTAATGTGCAATTTGCATGCGCTGTATGTCATTTTTTTAATGTGCATCTCCGCAGGGGTGTCTTAAAAGTAGGTCTCAGCAAGATCCTAATTTTGACACAATTGGTACTGTACAGTACATGCATTGCAATACATGAATGCATCACAAATGG
Source organism: Julus scandinavius (assembly GCA_034696685.1). Taxonomy (NCBI): domain Eukaryota; kingdom Metazoa; phylum Arthropoda; class Diplopoda; order Julida; family Julidae; genus Julus; species Julus scandinavius. The sequence continues at coordinate 4,041 of JAQGAE010005995.1, forward strand.
AGATAATACACGTGTTTTAAATGAGTTACCCATTGTAAATATACAGGTCTTTCTGTGGGCATGTTCAGCATGTTCAGTCATACAAGATGTATGTCACATATGTATATATAAATGTGACGTCATGCTACTGCCTTGGCCTTAGATGATAATATCTGCTATGGTGTTCGTAAACCGAATTGTTCGTAAACAGAGACGTTCGTAAACCGAGGTTCCACTGCATTTCTAAAAAATTGAATTTGGTAAATGTACGCTGTCTTGTAGATTGAAGTGCGGTAACTGGAGGTTTGCAAAAAATATTACCACGTATAATAGAAGTTGGACATGTATGGATTTTTATATAGTACATTATATGGACATAATATAATGTTTCACCTGGGTGCAGTTTTTATCCTTCTGGTCGTCGTCTAACATCTAAAAACCAATCAGAGACAATCTTTCGGTTTGAAAAAGTTGCGTTTATTTTTTCTGTTGAAACCTAATTAAATATCGCATGCCTCCTGATGCGAAGGAACACAGCAAGGATGTTCCTGTTATGTTTGTTTAACAGAAAGGTTCAGCTTAAAAAAAGAGAAGAAATAACAAGCTTGATATGTCTGAAATGAAATATCCTCCATTTTATGTTCGATTGTTTGTAAGGGTGGCTGAGCACGTAATGCGTGACCAAAGAGTCCACAGACACAGCTCAAGTCACTTCCTAAACTTTTCATCAGATCAGAATCAGGAACATGCACGAGGTGTATGAAATTTGTCACGTTTTTGTACTTTTCCTAATTCCACAACAAGTTCAGCGAAGTAATTGCAACATGTATTTTTATCTTCAGTTAGATTACCAATTTTTTAGTGACCGATTATAATTTGGATTTTTCGAATGAGCGTGGGTGGAAAAATTGTATATGGCCATATCATGCTAGATGTTCCATATATGTGTAGGCCTACATTGACATTGTACATGTATGTCTGAAATCATTGACATTGTACACGTATGTCTGAAAACATTGTTATTGTGCATGCATGTCTTAAAACATTGACATTGTACATGTTGTCTGAAAACATTGACATCGTACATGTATGTCAGAAAACATTGGCATTGTGCATGTATGTCTGAAAACATTGACATTGTACATGTATGTCTGAAAGAATTGACATTGCACATGTATGTCTGAAAACATTGGCATTGTACATACATGTTGTCTGAAAACATTGACATTGTACATGGTGTCTGAAAACATTGACATTGTGCATGTATCTCTGAAAACATTGACATTGTACATGTTGTCTGAAAACATTGACATCGTACATGTATGTCTGAAAACATTGACATCGTACATAATGTCTGAAAACATTGGCATTGTACATACATGTTGTCTGAAAACATTGACATTGTACATGTTGTCTGAAAACATTGTGCATGTATCTCTGAAAACATTGACATTGTACATGTTGTCTGAAAACATTGACATCGTACATGTATGTCAGAAAACATTGGCATTGTGCATGTATGTATGAAAACATTGACATTGTACATGTATGTCTGAAAGCATTGACATTGCACATGTATGTTTGAAAACATTGACATTGCACATGTACATATGTCTGAAAACATTGACATTGTACATGTTTGTCTGAAAACGTTGACATTGTACATGTATGTCTGAAAACATTGGCATTGTACATGTATGTTTGAAAACATTGTACATGTATGTCTGAAAACATTGATAATCAATATACAGTAGTATGCCTACACAACTCTGGTTCGTCCAGTGATTGCATACAGCACTTCTGTTTGGGACCCTCATAGGACGATTCACATTTTGGTTATTGAAATGGTCCATACAGCGAAGTTCTGCCGGATTTATTAAGGGCAAATATAAATTTCATTTCAAATTGCAGATCCTACAAACCAACAACTTCCCATGTTTGACTTTGACCTCCAATGTGGGCCTCTGTGGCTAAGGGAGGTTCTGGGTCAAGGTGATAAAAATGTGACAAGCCCTGGAGGGATGTAATTAATGAATGGCCCTTAAACATTCCTTTTCAACATCCAGTTTTCTTTGTAGATGCAGTTGACATACAGTTCCTTTCCAACAGCTTCTGGCAGTCTTACACAGTACTGGGCGTGACTGTTTTAGAGACCTGCCGGCGGCCATCTTGAAACGATACAACTTTCGAGATATAATTCGATTGTGTTACAAGAGAACCAGTTTCGAATGCAACCCCTTGGGCAATTTTAGGTCAATGGAGAAATTAAGTAAACCTGTTGCTGATTGCTATGAGAATACAACCTGCAAACTAATCTTGGTAACATTCATCCTCGTTATGTAATTGTTTAGCTCATATATTGTTTACAATCTCGGATTCAAAAATGATGTTGGGGTATATTGACAATATTATGCCTCATATTCAGGTATATGTCAAAATGTGTCAAATTCCAAATACCTCTGGAAACTTTCGTGTCCATGTAGTACATGGTTTGCATGTTTAGCCAACTTGTAAGTGTAATGAGAATACAGAAGAGTTTTACTTTGTTTTTTATATGGTTACACATGTCAAAATTACACCAGAATTACCCATATCACATTGTGTAATATCAATCAATGACAAGACAACTTTCAACATAGTACGTTTGATGAATGTTTGCAACAATGGCATCCATGCAATGCAGCCTGGACGAATTACTAAACCTTTAAATGCGACTAAGTATTCAATAGATAGTGAGACTGATCCATAATTGATGAGAGTTTAGATAGTTCTATAGCCACATTAAATCAGTTGTTTGGTTTGTATTGATAGAAACCGACTGGATCTGTCTGGAGGCCGGGCTTTAAACATTTATTGATCTGGATTAAATCTTAATATTTCATAATAAACAAGATTAACGGACCCAGACTTGGAATAAATAAAATTTTGAAATACTTTGGTGGTTAGATTCCCGACGTCCAAGATATTCTTGACAGATATAAAGTTGATGATGAATTTAAGTACATGATAAACGCCATATTTACCATATTTGCTCATCAGAAAATGATCATATGTGTACATCAGAAAATGATCATATTTGGAAATCAGAAAATGATCCTATTTGGAAATCAGAAAATGATCCTATTTGTACATCAGAAAACGATCATCATATTTGTGCATCAGAAAATCATCGTATTTGGACATTATGAGATGATAATGTTTGGATATCAGAAAATCATCATATTTGGACATCAGAAAATCGTCATATTTGTACATCAGAAAATGATCATGTTTGGACATCAAAAAATGATAATGTTTGTACATCAGACAATGAGCATGTTTGGACATCAGACAATGATCATGTTTGGACATCAGAAATTGATAATGTTTGAACATCAGAAATTAATAATGTTTGAACATCAGAAATTGATAATGTTTGAACATCAGAAGATGATCATGTTTGAACATCAGAAAACGATCATGTTTGAACATCAGAAAACGATCATGCTTGAACATCAGAAAACGATCATGTTTGGACATCAGAAAACGATCATGTTTGGACATCAGAAAACGATCATGTTTGGACATCAGAAAACGATCATGTTTGGACATCAGAAACGATCATATTTGTACATCAGAATCATTTTGGACATTAGAATGGCCATATTTGTACATCAGAAAATGATCGGTTTTGTAAATCAGAAAATGATCAGTTTGGACATCAGAAAATGTTCATATTTGGACACCAGAAAATGTTCATGTTTGGACATCAGAAAATGAGCATGTTTGTACGTCAGGAAATGATCATATACATCACAAAATGATCAGTTTTGTACATCACAAAATGATCAGTTTTGTACATCACAAAATGATCAGGTTTGTACATCAGAAAATGATCATGTTTGGACATCAGAAAAGCGTTACTATTGTGGAAAATTTACATAGAAATGTTGTTATAATCCCTACTTTAAATTAATGGAACTTGGTGAAACAGGTCAGTAAGTTGTTCAACATCTTCACGTAGGCAATGTGTTGAATTAACCGTGATTTGGAACGCTTTCATCATGGTTGCTGTAAAGTAATTTGTATTCCAGTCACACCACGTGACACTCGACATGCTTACAAAAATGTGAAATTTCACACTAGACTTGTTGTGTAGAGGGCGTGATGAATGAGGCTAGGAGTGGGCGTGTCCGTGAAATAATTGACTCCAAGGCTTGTTTTTTTTTAAACTATTAATACAATTCTATTCTTTGTATATTCTAAACATTTCATAAAGTTAAAATAATTGTCATCGTAAATTTCAACTGTTGTATAAATTTGAAAAAAATTACAATTGTAGGTGTAATTATTGAATACAGGAAATGGTAAGTGGGAAGGAGTCATAAAATCGGTAGAACATGTTCCGAGTCATGGTAGTCCTTGTGGAAAAAACTTGTACAGGAACTTAAAGATGTTATATATGGCATTCCAGATATGGCAATATATGATTTTCTCTCATTTCTGAAAACATGCATGTCCATATAGGGATCATGACAGAATTTTGAAAATATGAACTTGTATAACACGTATACATAGACATATGCTCCGATGCATTGACATATGTGTATAATAATTAATGGACTAATCTATATTCCAAATCTGACATTCCTGGAAATAAAAGTTTCCAAACATATGTGGAAGGTGACAGATACGGTGTTTACATGTCTCTACATAACTTTTCCACTGAAGTTATTAAAGTTTTAGAAGCACTTTTTGACTTCCCAGAACTTCTGGTCTTCAAAGTCCTTCCAAAGTGTTTACTGTAACATCTGTAATTATACTTACTGTAAAAAGTCGCCAAGGGTCGGTCTGATGACTACGGCACAGGGCTGCAACACGGCCTTTGTGAAGGGGTAGGGAATCCGGAAGGGGGGAATCCGCAGTTCGGACGTGTACAAATCGGCACCACACAGTTGGCATGTTTGTGGTAACGAGAAACAGAACACTTTCACCTTTTTATCACAGTGTTGAAAGCACAAAATTCCAGGATCACTGTCTGAGGACGAAGTTCTCACCCTGCCCGACATTTTTCGACTGTCTTGGACGGGTGTCCCCTGCTGACGAATAAACACACAACCTCTGCACTGCCGGCCACTGGAGACAATGATCTCACCTGCACAGGTAAACGTCGCCCTTTATAGGTGGCGCCATCTGGACACAGGTTCCGGCTATATCTACCTGTTCACCTTATCGCCTCTTTGGTTGTGCTATCAGTGTGGTACTTGATAAACAGATGTTACCTTTTTTAAAGGAATTTCGTTCTGTATTCCATGTAACTTTTTAGAAATGGCAGTGGTTCATCAGGTGCTTCATCTTCTTTTTTTCTGAGAAAACCCATTATGGAATTTTGGTACAAAACGATTTTCGTGTACTAGATGTTATCCTCCATGGATATTATCAGAAAATTCTAGTGAAGTACTTGATGAATAATTGATTCTGTGGTTCATGGCTTGTAGAATTAACCTGATTGCAAGACCATATATACAGAAATTCAATTATTGTACATTAAAAGTGCGATTTTTTCTAAGGCAAAGGTTCGATTTTTCTTAATAGGGAAATTTTTAAAATTAATAAACAAGTTTGAAAAATGTCCGTTACTTTGCACACGCTGCCAACAGGTGGCAGCATGAGATAGGCAAGTTGTGAGTGTAAAAATTCAAATAATAAATTAAATTTAAAAAATCTACTATTTTTAAGTGAAAAGCGACACGCTAATGACCTTGCTGATTTATCAAGCTATTTTAAACAATTTTTATTTTTAGTTAATCTCTTTTTGTTTGGCTGTGGGTGTCGTTGCAAATTTACCCATTGAAAAGGATAGGGTTTCAATCCCCCTTAAGTAAAAGTGCGATTTTTAATGTCAAAATGTAATTATTCTGCATAAGAAGTGCGATTTTTAATGTCAAAATGCAGTTTTTCTGCATTAAAATTCCGAAGGTTAGAACATGTACAATGGCCCCAATTAATTGATTTAACTGCAGACATGGGCGAAATTTTGGGGTCTGTTTGAGTACTCCTATTGTTGCAGTAAAAATGCAGTTTATGGCAGAAATGGTAGAAAAACTGAATTTTTTTGCAATAAAAGTGCAGTAAAACTACAGATCCAAATGGCAGAAAAATTGGACTTAATGTACAGAAGTGCAGCAAAAAACTACAGATTTTTCTGAGTAAGTGCAGTTTTAAGGGGGATAACAACTTATCCCTTTCAATGGGTAAATTTGCATCGACACTCACAGCCAAACAAAAAAAGGTTAAATAAAAATAAAAATTGTTTAAAATAGCTTGATGGATCAGCAAGTGCATCATATTGGTTTTTTTTCACTTTGAAGTGGTAGTTTTTTTTAAATTAATAAGCAAGTTTGAAAAATGTCCGAAAAGTTGCATTATCATGCTGCACGTGCTGGCAGCATGTGCAAATTAACGGACATTTTTCAAACTTGTTTATTAATTTTGAAAAATTTAAAATTTTTAAAAACAACAATATGATGCACTTGCTGATCAATCAAGTTATTTTAAACAATTTTTATTTTTATTTAATCTCTTTTTGTTTGGCTGTGAGTGTCGTTGCAAATTTACCCATT
>JAQGAE010005996.1:0-10619 GCA_034696685.1 Julus scandinavius
ATTTAAATTATTATTTGAATTTTTGCACTCACAACTTGCCTATCTCATGTTGCCACCTGCTGGCAGCGTGTGCAAAAAAAGGACATTTTTCAAACTTCTTTATTAATTTTTAAAAAAATTACTATTTTAAAGTGAAAAACGACAAACGAATGACCTTGCTGATTTATCATGCAGCTCGTTGAAAATTTACCCATTGAAAAGGATAGGGTTTAAAAAAAGATGTTAAAAAAAAACGTCACAAAATTTCTTTTAAATATAAATTACTTAAATCTTACAATTTTGTAAAATTTTAATTTTTCATGAACTCTCAAATTATGCCATTCTGCAAATTATAAAATCTCGCAAAGCTGCAAATATAACAAGTTTTGAAAATGTAAATTTCCCAACGAAAGCAGATTTTGACTGTTGACTGTTTTTTTTTTAAAATAAATTTGTGCTGAATGGTGTCGGATAACAAAATTTGTGCTAAAAATCACGTGCGTTTTAATTAATTAAATTGTTTTGCACTTCATAACTGCACAATTTTAAGCAATTCTCTTGTCAACGGCCATACCACGTTGAAAACGCCGGTTCTCGTCCGATCCCCGAAGTTAAGCGACGTCGGGCCCTGTCAGTACCTGGATGGGTGACCGCCTGGGAATACAGGGTGCTGTTGACTGTTTTTTTTGTTGTTTTTTTTAAATTAATTTTTACATTTTGCATTTGAGGCATTTGTGCATCTAAATTTTGATAAAATGTGGTTACTAACTGGCAAAATTACCTTATAACAAAAGTTTTTCTCCACCCTGTACAGTGCTTCCGATGTTGCCATGCTTGGAATGCTGTGCTGGTTTAACCTCTCAATTTTGAAGCCTGCATACATATTTACGCCATCTTGCAAGTCTTTTCTATTAGAGCTTGGCCGCATTTATTCAGAAATTTGTAAAGATTTTGTGGAAAATCCCTGTTTAATTCCAGTTGCTAGTCATTTTCTTATTCCTGCAGAACTATACCATCATTAGTGCCATTTAGTGGACGTCCATAATTAATGTCGTTCTACCCTATCCACATGTCAACGGACATTATCGTCCTTTTTGAATGGCCCCGTAGTACTAGTGTTTCGCGATAAATTTTATAGTTGTAAACAGAAAATGAAAACATCAAGATCGAACGTCCCAAATTACCTAAAATGCGACGAATGCATTTTTTGGAATTTTAATAAAAACCGATTGCGCTTGACAATAGCAATCAAGCGTACAAATAGACAACTTAACTTAAGAAAAATACGATAATTTCACATTATAAGACGAATTTTGATTCTCCCAAGATGGCCGTCCTGATGCGCTAGAAAAGTGGTTGTTGAAAACTAGTCAAGTGTTGTGCGGCGAGTTTCCATGTCATTTTCTGATAGTTTCTCGGAGTTGATGGATGCTTTTTTCTGAGCGTTAGTCGTCCTTGTGTTTCACTACTTCTGGTATTGTAGAAAATGAAGACAAGAAACGGAATGGCGAGTTTTATGGCAGCTACTGTCAGCTTGGTTTTGGTCATCTTTTTCCATACACAAAGTGTTCATGGAGTTCGGCCTGGTTTTCGCACTTTCGAAGGTATTTTTCGAGGAATTTTCTTTAGTTTTGTAAGTTTTATGCTATGATTACATGTCGGTTTTTTTATCTTTAGTCACATGCCCTTGCAAAATGTCAAATTAAGATAGTGTCGTTTCTAGGGTAGCAAAAGCAAGCAATGCTATGGGGCCTCAGGTTTGAGAGGCCCCATCTACGTATATTTGTGCCTTTTGGTGTAGGACTACGCCTTTATTTTCGGTATATTGTGCCATCGTCATAGGGCCCCAAAATAAATGTTGTTTATGGACCCAGAAATGGTCAGAGTACACAGTGACGGATTTAACAGGGCAGCAAATGGACAAGTGCCGCCTGGGCCCTAGTGCCCTCATTAAAAAATGACTATTTCTATTAGACCTACATTTCAGTTGAGGCTTTCAGTAATCAGACTTTTCCTAATTAAAATCATCTGGAGATAATTAAGTCTACCAAAAATAGAACCAAATGTAAAACCAATGATGCTTTGACATGGACCCCTTGAACAGTTAGGTCTCTGGTCCGAATAATCAATAGGAATGTCAGCAGCCTCAATGGAATGTCATAGGAATATTACCATCATTCCAATCCATAAAGACTGTTAATCAATCGACGTGAAGGTATATAATAATTACACTGTAATATTTCGTAAAATGTGATGAGAAATTTTCCATCACCACACAAATTTATTGGTCAAAACTATTTTTTCATCCATGTGGTGGTAATTCAGGTGCTCAATCAAGCATTTTGCAAAACCAAAGCAGTTCCAGTTGATTGTTAATTTTAGCAGAAACAGAGAGTGTTGTCGGCTTTGTGTCAGCTGTGATGGTTAATCTATGATTCCCGGATATTTTAGCTGTGCGCACATGAGATGGACCGAGTTCTGCCCTTGATGGGACACATTAAATTATCAATTGTCGACACTCGATAGGTTTATTTTGAAAGGATTGAACCGACTTATGAAATCTGATCAAATAATCCAGTTTGCAGAATGACTTTTTGCAGTCCTTACTTGGCGCCAAGTGATTTTTACCTGTTCGGGCAATGTTGAAAAATAGAGAAAGTCCCTCTTTAAAATGTTTATTTCCGTTTTTCGACTGGATCATGAATAAATGCCCTGTGTAACTTAGTTTTGGGACATCCCTTATAGAAAGGAAAAACAAAAAATAAAGCAAAGTAGAAAATTGAACTCTCCTTGGTACAAACATGTGAAACACGGCATATGGTCCGAATTATGTTAAATTCATTATTTATATTTGGTTATTGAAATATGAGAATGAACAATTTTAATGGGTACAAATTAGTGAATCCGATGTCGGGTATCGAGTACCCGGATAACTAAGCTAAATTACTCTTAATAGACTCCTCAATGTTTTTTGACCAAGTATCGAGTGTGAATCGGTAATTTCAAGAATAAACGCCAAATTCATGGAATTTCATATTTCTAGTTATTATTTATCCCTCACGGTGTATTTAATAGATTTGCGTAAATGTACCTTAAAAACTAACTTACAATGTCTCCATTCTAATTAATACATGATGACGTGAGGATACACACACCATGCAGTCACTTCCGGCTCAGAATCGGTCGCTTTTTGGGAACTTTTTCCATCTGCTTTGACTCCGTAGTTCGGAACGGGGGCGAAACTTACACATAACTGATATGTGTAAATGGACCTTAATCAGACCTTAACGATTCGTTAAAGTTGATTGGCATAAATACATGTAATCTTTTGACTTGCCAATTAGCACATGCAGTGGCGTAAGAAGTGGTTACGGGCAGCATCAGCTAGGTGCCCTTTCTCCAAGTGGATGACAAAATGACAAGTTTTGGATATATTCCATTTTCATGTTATTTTCAGGGTATTTTCTACATTTTCATGATATTTTCAACATTTTCAAGATATTTGCAACATTTTCAGGATATTTGCAACATTTTCAGAATATTTGCAACATTTTCAGAATATTTACAACATTTTCAGGATATTTTCAACATTTTCAGGATAATTTCCACACTGTGTACCACCTGACCTTGCTACGCCACTGAGCACATGTGCAATTGTGCTCGGATGCGTTTGCGATGTATAAAATAATTCAACTTGGATAAAATGAGCTTGACGAGGTTTCGTAAGAGAAAAATAGTCCAATATGGGACCAAGTTGTCCAATGCCCGAGTACCCGGACATTTCATCAAGGAAATACTCGGGTAGCCGAAAACCCGAGTAATTTGTATTCGGTTAAAGCACATTATGTTTCCTTAGGGGCTTTCATGCCATTGCAGGTGCTAACTAATTAATTCAAAGGTCGGATATCCCCTTAAGATTACGTCGGCCCTGACACAGATAATTTAGGATATAATACATAGCCTTTGACATTTTGAGGGCCCTCGTCACCCTGTTGTAATGCTTCTTAATCATTTGACCCCCATTTGATTCCGCTCATCAATTTTGTCATCCTGTTGCCTGGCCAATTATTTGCCAAATGTTCACTGAGCCATTGGTCGACGATGCCCGAGGATTGCCTTGTTTGGGATGAGAGACCAAAAAAGCAGATATGACGACATTGTTGGTTGCCAACTGCTTCAGGCCAGCATTAGGATGCTCTCTGCAGCACTTAATTTTTGGGTAAAAAAATAAAAACATAAAAAAGGAAAAGGCCTTGATAATTAAAGTTTGGGTTCGTTGTTCTAGTAGTCTGATTGTAAGACTATAGCTTCTATCCTTTGCACCCGCTACCAAAGCATTAAATTTGTGTCAAAGTTTGTCAAATTACACTCTCACAGAGTACAAATGCAGTATTGCCAACCTCGTAATTGCACTAAGGAAAACTTTGACTTTATGATTGTAAAAATAATTATAGTACTAAATTAAAAATATAAGTTTGTGAAATCCGAATAGCCTGTAGATATATTTGAAAGTTTTTTTTTGACTTAAAAAACAAGTTATACTCTCAGTTTTTAGAACAGTTCAAAAGAATGCCAGAAAATAACATTCCAAAATGTTGATGGAAGTATTTACAGTGTAACCTCGGTTTACTAACTTAATCCGTTCCTTGACCCTGTTCGTGATCCGAATCAATTTTTCTCATTGCAATTCAAATAATGCGTTCTTTGTCCTGATATTTTTTTTTTTAAAACATGTTATGACTTTATGTGTGGAAATAATGCAGAAAGGAAATTGTCGTATTAGTTAGTGTTGTTTGTTAAGAATGAGCAAAAAAATAAACTTTGGGTACCTTGGTTAAAAATTACATTTCAGAGACCTGATACAGGCAAAAATTGAAACTTAACTTATATAGAATGAATATTCAGAATGGTTTTTCAGTTTTGTTAAAGTGTAAAAGCGAAACAACATGTGGTGTTCGTAAACCGAGGTTCTACTGTATTAATAAAAAAAATTATGAAATACTATAAAATAATATACACTGTACAGTGTGTAAAAAACAGAAAATAATATTATAAAACAATAAGATGACGGAAATGTGCCAATTAATGACACAGTCGCAAATATATGGTTTTACAAGAAGTTAGAAAATTGTATAAAACTTTAAGTAATTAATTAGAAAAAACCATGAAGTTAAACAACAATAAATAATTTGTGCTGCAGTAAAGATTTTTCAACTGCAATTAAATCAATGATTGGTTTTGTTTTTGTCTCACAGAATTTAGCTTGTTTTTAGATGATTAATTTTCTGATATGTGGCATATTGCAGCTAAAACAATGTCCCTCTTTCAATTGTTGCGATGTTTAGTTTTTAAAAAAACATATTGAAACAAAGTAAGAATTGAGAACCCAATACTTAAGACAAATTAAAGACGTAGTCCTACATCTAGAAGAATATACGTTCAATTTTCAACAAAAAAACATGTTCCAAATTGCTCGAAGTAAGTTTCTGGCAATGTTCTTGCACGTGGTATTTTGTTTACCAAAATGTAGCAACAGGTGACTGAAACACAGCATCGGGTCAACGTTTCTGGGGAAGAAAATAACCCCAAACCCGGTTAATTAGTTTTCTTAATGAGGGGTGAAAAATGCCGATTCGGCCCACGGGTGTGTAGAAAGTTCCTTGAAACTGTGACTCAAGCTTGCCTGTTTTTCTTTTACAGATTACCTGCAGCACCTGGATAAAAACCTGCAGTCATCGATTATCAAGCTGGCCGGAGAAAGCGACACTAGTAGCACTACTGCTGCTGACTCCACTACTGAACCCTCTTCAACAGCCGACAACTCGCTGTTTCCACGCATCCGTAAGTATGTCCGAGTGCTAGCTGCCTGCCAGGTAAACATAGTCCCACCCATGCCCAAATCTCTCCAGGCTTATGTTTGTGTTTTTTGTGCACCCATCTGGTAAGTGATTCATGGGGCATTAATTGGTAAGTGGTACTGCCACAGGGAAAAAAGAGATGAGAAGTGGGACTCCTTCCCTTTTCTTCAAAACAGCCTGAAGCATCCTCAGAAACACTTTCAAAAGCTGGTAGCCAAAGAATGTGGTTAACAATAATTTTTCTGCAAATTTTGAACGCTTTGTGAGAAACCGTGGTTTTGGTGGCTGGAAACCGATAGGTGGGATAGTGGTAACGCTATCTGCCTTTCGTATTTTAAGTATTCCACCACATTGTTTCCTGGTAAATTCTCATGGTATGAAAGCGTTTGTTTCAATAAATTTTCAATGTCCCTAGTGTTGCGTAAGTGCATGTTCACGATGTCTTATCTGGAACTCGTGTATCCTTCCGTTTTTTAGCCGATGACGACAAGAAAAACATAACATGCTGCATCTTGGGCGAATTGGCCGGCGACAAAGGGTTCCACTGCTACGCGGAGTTCTATGCAGCCCGCATCGTCCTGCGCAATGCCAACCGTGCCCACGGCAAGAAGCTCGGCTTCTACGGTAGGTTCAAAGTGCCCAGGTTTGCAGAGAGGCTGATGAGAACCTTCGAGCAGTGTGTTGCCGGACACGGACTCATCTTCCACACATGCTGCCATTTGGCCACCCTGGAGCGCAAAGTGACACATCCGAAGGTAGCTAAGGGGCGACCCAAGGCGTGAGCGAGGGCACGGCTAAACGTCCCGATATTGAAACCGAGAGCCAGGACGCTTCAAATACGTAATGTCAGGGAGCGCTGAAGTCATGCTTTTTTCCTCAATTGTCTTCAGTCGTCGTTTTGGACATTTAAACCATAAATAAAGAGACGAGGACCTGACAAAAGACAGAATTCGCATGAATTTAAAATAATCGCATTTCTAGGTCAATTCCTGGATTTATCTGATCTAACGGACATTTTTTTGAAACGTAGATGACATTATTTCATTCTGCCATTTTCATTTTTTTTTTTTTTTTTTTTTTTTTTTCAAAATCGGGTAAAGCAAAAGTTCCGCATGCAGCGGACAATGTTACATATGCGTGAAAAATGCTTTTTTACCCCCAAACGTGAGTTATTTGCCCTGCCGGTGCCTGTTTGGTTGGGAAACGTATTTTACTTTAGGGGCGGACGCAGGCATTATTTTGGAATATATTGGCTTATATCGGAGAATGATTTTAACTGTACAACACACTCGATTTCATGTAGAATGAACCGACTTCCGGAGAACGGACATTTTTGTAAATTGTAACAATTTACAAAAATGTCTGTTCTCCGTAATGATTAAACTTGACAATAATCCGAGGAAAAAGCGATTTATTTTGGATTCTTGTCAATTTTTTTACAGTAGAATCCGGGTTATCCAATTTCTGTATTATTTGTCAAAGCTCCTTGTACGCGGAGAATACGTGTGGAAAAAAAGTGACCGCTTTCAGAATTTCGTTATTCGTGGATCCGAAACTACGGATATTGTAGCTTTTGCATGGAAAAGATGCCATTAATTTCAAAAAACTTTGGCAAAGATTATGAATAGCTAATGAACTTTGTGAATAATTGATCAATCTATGTTTGTTTGTTTGTTTATTTGTTTATTTTTAATGTTGCCCTATTTCTGCAATACAAGCGCTAAACACCAACGCCAGGGGATGAGCTTTCATCACCTACTTGGAAATTTCTCTCATCCGTAAAAAGTATCACACTGATCTCGACAGGGGAGCGAAACCCGCACCTTAGGACCGAGAGGCAAGCACGTAACTCACTCGACCACTCCATCTATGAAAAAGGAGTTATAATTTTAGTTCGTAAACTTTGAACGTATCTCGTATAATCCTATAGATTTTTCCATCCTATGTTCCCGATTCTCATATTCGCGGAACATCACCCCGCAAATAAGGAGCTTTGACTGTATTTGCCATAATCTAAAAAAAACTAAAGTAGTTTTCCAAAAAGTTTAAAATATATTGTACATATTTTTGTTGTTAAAATGTTGTACATGTTGTATACGTATTTATTAGCCGTATAATAAATGCATGTACATGCAATTTTCTTATTTGATGTAGTAATTAAACTCATTTTGAATACGAAATTGGAAAATTGCCATCTGTATTGTGCGAGTTTTTGGTTATCCGAGGTTAGCCCGCTTCAACATTATCTCGCATAACTTTACAAAAATGTCAGTTCCACGGTCAAACATTCATTATACATGTACAAGAGCCAACATCAGCAATCATTGCCGAGTATCCAAATTATTGTTTAAATTTTGCAATAATAGTATTGAATTTAGGATCATCTAAAAGTGTGTAAATTGTGGGAATGTCAAGATAGTTCCCCTAGCTAGATGCCTATAGTTGATACTAATTACTCATAGAAGTCTGGCATCAGAAGTTGTTAACTAACTTGTCAACAAATGTAGCTAGCTAAAGCATAAATTATCAGAGCACTCAAGTTATTTTTAACATTTTTTTTATTATATCAATGGTCAACAAATCACCTTAAGAATCTCATCGTCCCTAATCCTGCATTGGTAATTATGAATATATAAATAATATGTTTATAATATGTTACCGATATGTTTAGATTGTCCAGTCCTATTTATCAATAATATACCTGAGTAGCTTTCTGTAAATATGCAGTCAATTATTGTATGTTTTGGAAAAGTGGAAATTCAAGTAGACATTTAAACAGTTGTCTAGCTTGTATAAAATACGTTCATATCATTTTTTAGTAAAACTTTGAAATTTTAAAACTCAGTTTTAAAAGTATTTTCTTGCAAGAAAATCTGTTACAAAGATTCTGCATTGAGAGATTTTGCTATTGTTTCAGATTTGTAGAATTTACATGATGTTACATGTACTATCGATATTTTGACAGTGCAGGAATTGGGCCTCAAAAGATTTACAAAATTACTGCGACAATCTCTAATTTTCCCAGTAATAAAGCATTTTAAAGCATGCGATGTTAAATAATTGAAATTGTTTATCTTTTTTCAGCATATTTAACTGAATTCATCCAATTTCTGATTTAGAAAAAAAAGTAACATTTGTTAGTTGAACTTTATGCAGTTTTGGTTAAGGCCCCATGCAAACGTTTTGCCAAATATCATGTCTTCATTATTTTTTATATGATTCTTATTTTTCTTGAAATTTTCTTGAATTTTTTTTATAGAATATGGCATATGGTTTTGTTACTAGCTGCTCCCATAGTTGTATTTTGTAACATTTGTGTATAAAAACGTGTATATTGTTAACTAAAATTCAGTTTGCATTGATATCAATGATAAATAATGAAAAGTATAGTTCTAATAAATAGAAAAAACTGCTGTAATATGGTAATAAATTGAATTTTATTGATACAAAACTTGTAAAGTTCAAATCCCGCGCTGAAGGTTGGGAGTCCGCTCCTGCCTAAAGTGAAGAGCCACACTGCTGATAGCCGCTTACTTTCAAAACTACATCAACCCATGAAGCAAACAGATATTCATAGAATTTGCTTTCTAAAATTGCCATACACAGCCACTTAGTTAAACCACATATTCTTACAATTTTAAATCTATAGGACAATTATTGAATGCGTAAAAATGTTAGTAAAAATTGTATCAATACTTTCCAATCTCCCTACTTCAGATACAAGCGTGAGTTCAAAATCTCCGCGTCTAAATGAACCAATTAGCATCGTGTGCCACTCTGCGGGCAGTATCCGCTACCCTCTCGTTCTGAAGGCAAGATGGCGCCACGGTAGCCAAGGGAAAATTTTGATTTTAGTTCGAAGTTCGACGAAAGGGAAATCCCTGAGGAGTTTGACTTTTGGTAATTTGCACTTTAATTAGTTGTGCCGCTGCGATGGGTATGTCTGATTTTCTTCCCGTGTCGATCTGAAGGCCAGCCGGCAAAGCTTTTTAGGCGTGTTCGGAGTTGTGGAGCAGCAGTACTGCAACCCGGGTAAGTTCGAAATCCATTTGTCCATTTTTTGTCAAAACTTTCGCAAATTTATATTCCGTAAAAAATGCCTGTTGATGCTCTTGTCAAATAGGCCTATGAAAGCCGGTTTTTCACACTGATCCTGTCATACTGGTCATTTTTTTCTCCAATGGGGGAATAAATTAGAGGGTAGGCCTAAGGAATGGCATAAGGAATGGGGAATTTTCAAAGGACGTGGGGCTAACACCAAGTTTATAATGGCATATCAGAGAAGGGGTCCAAAGAGTTGCGTTGTCGCAACTTTGCGAATATATGTCTGATGTAAAGGCCAATAACCGCAACTTTTTCTTCCCCCTTCTTCTATGCTCGTACAGGGTGTTCGCAAGTGGATTTTGAACATTAGCAACAGTGTTTCCCAAAATCTGCTTTGAGCTCCTGTAAGTCCATTGCTTTTTTGTAAAAAAATAATTAATATTATCGTAAAATGTGATGTTTTTTCAGAATTCTGAAAGAAGTGTCCAATAATTATGACCCGAAACTGACCAGGTCAAATAGAATCAACCCTCCAATTTCAGAATATGGTGTTATTTTTACTGTCGGATTAACAGGTGTAGGGATATTCCCATCAATTCATGTCCCAAAAGTTAAGCTGGGGTCTTCACCAAAGGGGTACTCAAACGAACTTTTCACTTGGGCAGTTGGGCTATCTGAATTTGGCCCACATATGGTGCACATGCGCATTAGATTCAAGCAGCTCAGCCAAGGTCCACA
>JAQGAE010005997.1:0-10616 GCA_034696685.1 Julus scandinavius
AAGTGTGTAGGGTGTCGCCGTAACGTAAGCCCACTTAACGTAACGTAAGCGCACTTAACGTAGTAAAACGTGGAAGTGTGAAGGAGCCTTTAGCGGACGATTTCTTGTGAGTTGTGCGCGACTTTCGCCAGGTGGGAAACAGCCTCAAGTTAAACATTTTTATTCATTAGGGTTAATTTATGCATTTTATTTTCTTCTTGCTCATTTGATTCTAACAAGCGAGTAATCATAAAACTCATTAAGCATGACGAAACTGTTAGGGATGCGGTGAGCCGTGCTTCCATTTCCAAAATAGCATTCCCTTGCCTAGAACGTTCTATTTCTTGTGGGCGTGAGCTGAATGTAAGGACTAAGTCGCCATTTCCGTCAGACGTTTTATGGCGAACCAGATTAACCGTGAATTATGACTGACCGTTATATGACCGTCATGCCCTAGCAACAGCTGATGCCCTAGGCATGGCTGTTTTGTTGTCATTTCCCCTCGCGACCCATAAGCATGTTGCCTCGGTTACGGCTTCGCACGACTTAATGGAAATATTCAAATTAGGCTTTATCCAATGTTTCATGGCGCGATTGGCATAACGAGGCGTTATGTACTTGGGAGTAGCGAAATGAATACTTTGTTTAGGAACGCCATGGCAAATTATTTCGCATATCACGTGATGTTCCTTGGTTTTTATTTCACGACCCACAAGTTGAACTTTCCAAACTTGTTATCCAATATGGCGGCTTCTGTGTTCTTTTAAAAATAAACACTTCTGTTTATACTGTTTCTACGTTGTATGATTTAAAAAAATCAATTTGAAAACCTTTTTGGCAGAATCCATTATGTGTGGTATTTTTTCAAACATTTAGCCTACGGCGTGTATAGCTATTAAAACAAGGAAGTTCTTATAATTTTGAATTTGTTCAACATTTTTGTGACCTGAAAGCGTGATTTATATTTTCTGTTTTAGCAATTGCTTGGTGAAATTGTGCTCTAAATCAAATTGCCGGATTTCTTGAGAGCACATTGACATTTTTTTTGTTCCAGTTGGTAAACAAAAACGGTTCTACGTATATATCCGGTTTGTATTCTAGTATGGTCGAAGTGACTTAGCGTGATACAATTTGTTTTTAAATTTAGTTTATTGTTTACATTTTTATAACCTAAACATTGTCGTATTGGCCTGGGTTTTTAAAATTAACCGTTTCAACGCCTCTTGGTGACATATATAGGGGAGACCAGGGCACAGTGGATACACTTTTTAGAATTCATTTTTTTTTTGGGGAAAAATATTTAACTTATAGCATTTTAAAAGAATAACACAGTAATATTTAAGCCTTCAGGATCTGTATACATTTTTTCATCGTTTTAGAGTTACTAGTTTTTTTGCTATAAGAGATTAAAGTTGGTTGCGCAGATTGTCTCACTGTGCCCCTATCTGGGGCACAGTGGTCCATGCGATAGACAAATTTTACAAGAAAAAGAACACCACATTGATTTATTGTGTTTAATTCAGCACGTCAATTAAAAATTCCAAGTATAAATTACAAAAACGATTGAAATTAACCGTAATTACAGCAGCTTTCATATTTTCACTGTTTACTAGTCTAAACATTAATCGGGGTATGCTGGGACATGTCTCACTGTACCCCATAATGTTGTGGTTCACTGTACCCCGTATAACCAATTTGATTTGAATAAGGCCTTACAGCTGGCCACATGGCTAATTAACATAAACTTTAGTTTGAAATTATAGCTGGATATATACACTCGTCAATGGTATATTGCAGCATTATTAATGTTTTTTAATTACACCTAGAATAAAAATCCAATTGCGAGTTGAATAATTACTTTTCAAGCTCAAAAACTTAAAACGTAAATCGCTTCTTCTATGCTTGTGTTAGATGGCAGACATTTTGTTTAATGAAAGAGTGGTGCATACAGCTGCCTTGAATATCACAAGCATTAGGTTACTGCTAAAACCTGATTTTATAAACGCTTTGGACCACTGTGGCCCGGTCTCCCCTACTATCCTTTTGTATTAGATTTCCAATATGGCCGCGCGCCTTAATCTAGAAGCGGTTGGCTATCTTTAGAAGCAACGTACCATTCTTTAGACCATCACAGAAAAATGACGCCAGCTTTTGTGTAAAGTAAAAATACGCTGTAATGTTGGAAAATACCAATCTAATTAAAAAGCACATTTGCCGCTAGATGGCACTATACTGGAATCATGCTAATTATTTCCCTATTTCACCACTGCCAATAAGCCTCTATGAATGGTTAGTTATTTTTCCATTTAATACTGGGGAGATTGCCATGTTTTTGGCAGGTTAAGGATTCACTAGTTTAATTAAACTGAGTTTAGTGCAACCCATTTGTAAAACATGCAACTATAGTACAGTAATACTGAATTATCATTCCAGTTATTAATAATGCCAGGTCTGAAAAATACAGTCTGAAAAATCCATGTTTGCATCAAACGGAATGATGGATCTGTTCACTTTTGTCCCTCTCTTCTCTGTTGTTGCACTTCTTGTGTCGCCATGACAACCGCTCTTTTCTTTCTATTCTCATTTTTACTTAACAAGAGCAAGATGGCGTTGGGCGCTTTCTGGTAACAGGTGGAAGGAAAAACGGACGGAAGTCGGATTCCGACCTTTTTTTTGTCCACAATTAAACGTTTTACAACTTTGTTTTTAAAGGCTGGCTTGTACTATAAAACAACAGCGTGAATTATGGAAAGCCATTATGGACTTCACTAATGGTGCTATTTTTCAGTTTTTGGATTTTCTGTTTAATCAAATTTTAAACGTCAGTGAAAGGGTAAATGGACCCCAAAAGTAATGTGTCCCTAGTCCCAAATGTACTTGAATGTTTAAAACCTCGGGAAAGTCGGGAATTATGCCTAACTTTGTGTTAAACAGCAATGTTTTGCTGGAACTTCCCTTCGAGGTCAGGAAATTTCCGTTAATCAGAAAATTCTAGAAAAATTTCGTGACCCGGTTCCAAAATTTTTTTTGGACACTACTTAAAAAAAAATTAAGGACGTCTATGAAGGGAGGACCTCAACATATACTGATAAAAAATAAACGAGCATAACTTCATATTTTTACAACAACAAAAAAAAAAAACGTTTCTTGGAGAATTCTTACTCGTATACATACACACAATTTCCTAAAATTCTGTTGAAAGCAGTTGTCATCATACTTGTATATAAGCGGTAGTATATTCCGGTTAATCAGGACAGCAGTTTATATGGTTCAAATCTCGGAGACTATCATCAAGTATCTTTATTCCATCGTGCATGTCCCAATTAACCGGAATGTTTCGTCATTTTTAATTTTGGTGGAATGCTGCTAAGGCGTTGTCAGCAGCAGCAGGCTGTTTCACAAATAGGACGGCTTGTTTATTATGATCTTCGTTGCAATGGCACGAATAAAAAAGGCAGTTTTGACGTTTCGCGTAAATAGGATTTGCCTTGTTTTTAGCTCCCGAATCCCGAACAGGATGAGTGTGCTCACTCAGGATGTTTATGCGCTAAAGGCTATTTAGGGCAATTTAGTGCCACTCGTTTTATTGCCACGAGCATATGCTCATTTTTTTTGCAGCGAGCACACTTGCCAAAATTTACGTTTTATTGCGTTTTATTGGCATCTTTTGCGATCGGGACGGGATTCTCGACTCGTAACTATCGTAATGTTTGTGGACTTTACTGATCGACAGCATGTGTATAAACGAGAAAGTTTCTTTAACACTGTAGTTTCGAATATAATGCTCAGTTTTAATTCAGGTATTTCCAAAGTTTTTGTTCAAGTATTACTATAAAGTTTTTGTTCAGGTATTACTATAAAGTTTTTGTTCAGGTATTACTATAAAGTTTTTGTTCAGGTATTATTATAAAGTTTTTGTTCAGGTATTACTATAAAGTTTTTGTTCAGGTATTACTATAAAGTTTTTGTTCAGGTATTTCTATAAAGTTTTTGTTCTACTATAAGCATCATATCGTTCGTCGTGTAGCGTACACATTGCAGTTTTTCTGTCCGATATCGGGCTACTAACACAAATCTCTGTTGTAAACTTAAGTAGTGTCAGAGATTAGTTTTATATTCTATATGTGTTTATTGAGCTGATTACATTCCATATCGTTCGTATTATAGAAAATCGTCACTTTTTGTGGCATACCGTAAAATGTGTACTCGTTTATTACAGTAGAACCTGTGTAAATGAATAACCTCTCTAAAAGCATAAAATGTACCTGTCCCGACTTGGGACCCTTGTATAAATGAACCTGCCTAAAAGCATATTTCTCACTGGTCCCAAGAGTATGCTTTTAGACAGATGCAGGGACAGTCCCATCAATTTCTTTCCCAAAGGGCGATTTATTCAAGGCATTCCAGATTATATAAGACCAAATCGCCAAACAAGTGAACATGTAGTATGCCCATATAGTATGTCTAAAACCATGTATGACCTTAAGTTAGATAATACGAAAAGGATCAACATTTCAAAAAATTAAGCTTTACCCTTAAGTTGGCCTCATAATGTCTGATTAATGTTATATGAGCTACTAGTCTTTCTCAAGTAGTTTCATAGATGGTAAACCCCCTAAGAAACGTCTTACTTGCTCTGTGTTTATCTCAAGTAGTTTCCGACTTATGAATGCTATTTCTAGGTTGCTCTAGTTTTAGAGCCTCAAAAATATTTTTTAAATGTTTCTTTCAACGAAATTTCGCTGCACTTAACGTAGAGGCATAATTAAGACGATGTTTTCCAAAATGATTTTTGTGCATTAAAAGATCATTCAAGTGCAGATTTGGTGCAATTTGTGCGTGCACAATTTTGTACTTTTACGAGAAATCGATGAAATTTGTCACGTGTCCTGGGACCTAAGCGCCGTTACGTTGCTCATCTACGAATTCCAAAGCTGGCGTTTGTAGTTTGAGAGCCAAGTACACGGAACGTAATGTTTGCCAGCCATTTTCATGATTTGACATTTATTATGCGAAATGTGATTTTATGAGATGTGCAAACAAGATGAAATCGATGATCCGGATTCACATAGTTTACCAAATGAGCACACGTGGACTACCTATACACTATAGTGTATAGGTGTATCAAATTCTATAGTGTGATAACATTCTATAGAATTTGATAACAACATTAAGCTATTAACGTCTAGGGAATGTAATGTTCTTTGTAACTTGTTCAGTTAGCCTTAGTTATCAAGACAATCAATCCATGTACATGATCAATTCTTGATTGATGCCTGGTGTGTCAGGAGAAAAATGGCTGCAGATGGATTGCTCCAAATATGACATCACGCCACAGCTTTTAAGTTTGACCGTCTCTACTTTGTGTAATGAGTGATGAATCCAAACTGTTAAGTTGTAATGACTGATGACGTCAATAGTTTAATGTTCTAGATCTATTGAAGGTGACTGCTGACACAATGCACATGTACTCGTGTAAGTGTAGTAGGCACTATAGCACTTGAATGCCCATTGGCTCGCTTGGAGCCTTTCATTCCCAGCAAAAGTATTGTCGTCTCTCGAATGGTATCCAGACTTTTGCTCCTAACTTTAGGTTAGGTCTAGGTTGAGCTTTTGTACGTTTAGGCATAAGTGCGGGATTCATTCAACATTATAATTTGCCATGACTTTGCATTGAAATCCCATCTTTGCTAAATTAAGATTGGAAAATTGTTTTTCAGGCACTATGCTTGCTTTTTTCGAAATATGTATTTCGAAAACGTAAATTACTGTTTTTTCTTTCGAAATTGAATTAGCATGCTGAAAGCCATCATTTCCGCAGCCGTCCACTCAAAAAATGTTGAATCAGGCTCAACTCTTATTGCTCTAAAGTGCGCCGGTCCAGCTGCCTAACATATTACTATGTTAGCTGTCTGTATTCCATCCATTGTGGATTTGACATTACATCATCATCATGATTTGTTAAAACAGATATGGGCTCGCTTCAATCTCAAGGAAAAAAAACCCACTCTCATCATGCCGTTAATCGCAACTGTCATTCATGCCCCATCAACCAATACTGCCTCAGTGAGTCAGAGACGTTGCCATAGACATCTCAGTTTCATGGGCATGGGCATGACAGTGGGCTTCCAAACCACTTTATATGCTCTTCCAGCTATAGTTGATGCTGTCGTGCTGTCTACAGATTGCATGTGGATTATACATCCATCCAAAAGTGTCCCACGCACTGCTGTTTTCCGGAAGCTACCCCATGCTGCTTCTTGCAGAGTGTTTCTGACAGTACATTGTCAGCATCCTACTGGTTTGTCCACGTTTTGCTATCGTTCTTCGTTAATTGTTAGGTCTATTTCTAGTTGTTGGTCAGCTCCTTACACGTACTGGCTCGTCCACACACTCGTTGAGGACAGTGGTGCCTTGCTGCATTATTTTCTTTATTGCAGTCATGGGCTTTCACACTCTTTACCTTTACCTTTTTAGTGTAGTTGTTCCATACTTTAGTTGTTGCTTTTGTTATCAGTGTCAGGGCCCTTTCTTACTTCAAGATTTTCTCCTAGAGGTATCCTACGGTTTGTTTTTTTGTTCTTTCAATTTCGTTTAGGAGTGGTTCGGTTTACCTCAAGTTATTATCGATGAGTTTTGTCTACAACTTTTAAAGGTTTGGTTCAGCTCCACTGCTCCAGGTTGTGTTTCAGAACATGCGGATGTAGTTTTGTTTACTTTTAATGAGATAGTTATTAACGTCATGTGCATTAAAAGGCTGGTTTGTATTTCCCATTCTTATGTGTGGTAACCCTATGCCATTTGGTTAAATAGAAGTTGCGTTCGTTGATATAAACATGGGCATCATATAGTTCTAGGTACAAGGCCAAACTACTCGAATCCCATTTCAAAATAAATGGGTGATAAACCCATGTGAAGATGTAGTCCACAGGTGTGCTGCAGAAGAGTGCAAAAATGGTTTCGAATTTATCCTCAATGTGCTAATAATTGTTCAAAGTAGAGCAGGGTATTCTATTCCAAAATTGATTTTTCTTTATTGAATCGAGAAAAATGGAAACTTTTTTGTTAAAAACGTTTGGTTAAAACCGTTTTAGCACCATATATATGTAGTGTTAATTGAAAAGGCCCAAACACAGCGAACTAGACTATAGAATCAGTCTTTATTCAATTCAACTCAGTAACCTAGTCTGCAAATAAATGCCATATGTCAGGGGGTGGTACCCAATCATTTCAGGAGAATACTCCTACGTCAGTAGCGACTTAGACATCATTGTTAAATTAAATTTTTACTAAATCTAGACTTTGTCAGGAAGGCTATTCCATCGTCTAATCGCATACAAAAAGAAGGACCAATAGTAAGCATCCGTCTTGGCATGAAGATTGATCAAAGGATTTGAGTGATCATTAGTTGTTGTTTTATATATGGGAAACAAGATGTGAATTACAAGAAAGATTAAAACGTTTGAGTAACCCAATAGATAACTTTTCGCGTCTGGACATCAACGTGTCCCAATTTGGAGATTGGAGCATTTCTGTCACATTCGCGGAATCTTGGTGAACGACCTTAATATAGCAACTCATCGTGACAGTTTTCTTGAGAGGTTTTTCGTTTAGCTTAAGTCTTCAGTGTCTTATAAATAAACGGATGAAAATCTAGCGATTAAGAGGGATCACAACCCTATCCTTTTCAATGGGTTGGGCTTGCAAAGATACTCACAGTTGAATGAGGGAGGTTTGGGTGGGGGTGAGAATTGTTTGGGGTGGCTTGATTAATCAGCAAGGGCCTCATATTGTTATTTTTCACTTTGAAATGGAAGATTTATTAAAAATTAATATACAAGTTTGAAAAATGTCCGTTATTTTGCACACGCTGCCAGCAGATGGCAGTATGAGATAGGCAAGTTGTGAGTGCAAAAATTCAAATAATAATTTAATTTAAAAAACTACTATTTTAACGTTAAAAATGACACGATCAGTACCTTGCTGATTTATAAAGCTATTTTAAACAATTTTTTTATTTTTAATTAATCTTTTTTTGTTTGACTGTGAGTGTCTTTGCAAATTATCCCATTGAAAGGGATAGGGTTGCAATCCCCCTTAAGACATTACTCCCACAAAAATTAATCTCAGATTCATTAGTATGCATTGTATGTACTATAATTGTAAACAAAAAACATTCGCATTTTTCCTCATAGGGAAGATTTGTTTTATTCAAAACCTGCTAATTCTTTATTAAAATTTAGAAAACAGATCTATATGCTTAAAAATCATGGCGTGCCGTGACAATGAAAGCGTCATATTATGTGCCTTGAATTGATAAAGGCGGAGTCATAAAACTGCACAAACTAAAGTTAGCGAACAATATCTATAGGTCACCATGATAAATCCACCTTAATCATAAATTCCTACCATCACTGAGACCTTGTGTACACTGACATGTAATTATGTATCGTCCTCGTATTGCTATAAGCAAACATTAATAATCGGCCAATTTACTGCAATTATCATCCCTTAAATATTAGAGCTATCAAATGGCCCAGTAACAAACTGCTAACGTGCAAATTGAGTAATCGATGAAATATGAGAATGTTAAATGTCGTTTCCTGAATTATACATAACTATTAATTATGAAAAATTAAATTCGAGGAAATTGTCAAACTGCACGTAGAATGTCAGGCTCTTTTTCTAATCACATGCAGTTTATTTGCTAATAATATTTCCACAAATGTTTTTCACAAGATTTCGTGTATGTTTGTCAATTATGACATTAGTTCTTTGACAACATTTCTAAAAAAAATGTACTGCAAAGTGTGCGTTTTTAAACAAAAATTGCTTTTGGCATGTTATTATATATTAACGCCAAAAGCTACTTTTTCATGTCTTAAGCAAAAAATCTACAGATGGCGTCATTGTCTTCAACAAAAATCGCTAAAACATGGAGTAGTAATGTCACTCGCTGTTGACGTCCTATATAATTCAGGAGAGAAAAAAAGACATTACATTCGAAAAGGAGCGAAATATAAATGAAGTCCTTTGCTGACGTTGTTGTAAACAGGTCATCTAAACAAAAATGACATAATTTTTGGCTGTGAAAAGTAACATTATCTGCCTTAGAACTAGTTGCTTGTAAAGTCTTTAGTTATTGAGGGAAGCGTAATGCTTTTTATAGCTATCCCAAAACGAAGAGAGGCCACATCATTGTCTTAATTTACTAACAAATGAGAATGAAGTGAGTTTCGTATTCAAGACAGTAGCGAAATCATGGACGAATTACTAAATTTATCCGTACGATCAGATTTCCTTGTTGGAAATCCAGGCACACTGGCCGCCATTGTAACGTTGACGTCAAAACACACGTGGCGTTCTTGCTAATGGACGTCCATGCTTACATGTGCGTGTGGAAAACCCTTGCAATCTCATGTGGAGCGCCATAGCTCAACCTACCTTTGTCGCCATTTTGTCATTGCGATGGGAATTTTGAAAAGTGTAGTTTTTATTAAAAGTTCATTGCGTTTTTTAAACAATTACTGCTAACTTTAAACATGTCATTCAATTCCATATTATGATTTTTATTATTAAAAAAAATAATCATACCGCAGAAATATATTACTTAAAACTGTACCACACTTACTTAAAAAAACGAAACTACGTACCGAAT
The DNA here is from genome assembly GCA_034696685.1 of Julus scandinavius. Lineage (NCBI taxonomy): Eukaryota > Metazoa > Arthropoda > Diplopoda > Julida > Julidae > Julus > Julus scandinavius. The sequence continues at coordinate 9,638 of JAQGAE010005997.1, forward strand.
CTAACAAAATTACAGATATTTCACCAGGTTATTTTCATTGGGGATTTAAAAAATAAATGCAGACTGTTATTGATCAATAATGTGACTGTTGTCCGTGTAGTATGGCTAATGTTACGTTCGATAATCATTGTTTGTTTTTGGCATTTTTGTGTGTGGTTTGTCTTTCGTAATGAGGTTGTTTTTCGTCGAATGTCATCTAACCCTCTTCGGTCTCTTCAATCCTTAATGAACTACTTGCCAACTTATTTTTGGATTTTCTGTATTTATTATTCATTGTTGTTCCGATCAATTTCCCAGAGGATTTTGCTACATTGTTTGGACAGTGGACCAAACACGTTTTCCTAAAGGCGGTACGCACCAGAGCAAACACGAAACATTAACACAATGTGCTTGTCAACAACTTGCTTGTCGAAACGTGTTTTGAAGAACATTTATCGGTTCTGGAATGTTCCCCAACATGAAGCGGATACAGGATTTCTGCAAACCTATTTGTGTTTTCGTAGAGGTGTTTCGATAAACAGGTTTGCAAAAACTGTTCACATTAGAAAAGCATTTCATAGCCTGTATACTATCACTAAAATATACTATCGTCGTCTGCTCTAGAAAGCACGGTGGGCACAATGCTGTCATGATATTCTGTACATGCCTTGGTAGGAGCGCCATGACTGGAAAGCATTTTTTTCCCTTTGATCGAGCTGCTTCTTGAACAAACACCAAAATGGTTTCTAGAAACCGGTTTCTAATCCGGCACTGAATCCTCCAATATGATATTTCATGGCCAAACCCTCAATGACCAAAATTCCATGTACAAATGAGTTTTAAAATATATGTCATCATGTTAAGCTGAATCACAACCCTATCACTTTCAATGGGTGAAATTTTAAAACACAATTCCAGCCAAGCCAAAAGAGATTAAATAAAAATAAAAATTGTTTAAAATAGCTTGATAAATCAGCAATGGTATCACTTTTTCGTTTTT
>JAQGAE010005998.1:0-10615 GCA_034696685.1 Julus scandinavius
CTGCAACACTGAAAGTAGCCACTGCAGTACAGCTGCATGCAGCATTAAGTATATTGCATGCATTTTAAAAGCAGCCTTGTGTGAGGGACATTTTCATAGTTTGATTTAGCAGCAAAAAAATATTCATTCAGGTGAAACTTTGCAGCAGCTGCACATGCAGCATACACAACATAAAGCACCGTTTTGATTATTTTTAAGATATTATGTAATAATAGAAAAGTGGGACAATCATTTTTGTTCCATCAAGGGACAAATATGACCCATGTACGGACATATAAGGCCCATATGTGGCCGCATCTGGGCATACATAAGTGGCCCTTGACGGCGGCGCCACACATGCAATATTTGGTGTGTACACCAGGCAAGTACTCCAGTACACATGTGTGCTTCGCCGAGTCCTGATTTTTTATGCGAACGATGATCATTGAATTGTATTGTGACGATCCCCCGGGGCCAGTCCGCGTATGGCGGGACTGGGCCCGTTATGTAAAGAATGCAAGTCATGCCGGTATGTGCGCGGGTTAATGGGATTACGTAACTTTGCAATACCTGGAGGAAAGTTCTAGAGGAACTGCATTCCTGCTGCCCGGTTCGCCACTAAGGGGAACCTGGGTTTATAAGGGTGTTTGGGCCAGCAGGAAGGCAGTGCGGTTTTGGGGCCTGACTAAGCCAGTCAGCCCAAAGTTATACATATGTAATAAGTCGCGCTCTTTAAGTTGTCTATTGTTTGTAAGCCCCGCAAGTTGGCGGGCCGTTATGTGATCACTAGTTCCTAATTTCCAGTATTAAAGATGTTCTTCTTCATTACGCCTAATATTATAGGCCTACAAAGTCTTAAATTAGGCCCTAATATCCTAGGCCTAAATATCTGATTAATAAATGATAGGTTGTTACAAACAGGAGAGGGGGAAGGGGGAAGAAATGGAATGGACACACCCTCGCCAAACATTAGAAGGGGGTACATTTTGAATATCAGTATCCCCCACTTAATTTGATTCTATAAACACGTCAGTTTCAGGTAAAAAAGACGTCATTTTTTGGTCATTTTTTTTGGTCATTAAGACGTCATTTTTGCTAGACATTTTCACGTCATTTTTTGGTTATTTTTTGGGTCAAAAATGACGTCTTTTTGTCCATCAAAAATGACGTCTAAATGACTAACTTTGCTACTTGGGTACATATCAACTAACTGACCAATAAGTGCGGAGTACCTTGGGTTGCAGGACTTTTGACCCAAAATTGTTGTGTTGCAAGACAAGTCCCTATCATAATTTCGATTTTGTGGCATTTCTTTGTGAGTTCTTATGTTTTCATTTATTTAACACATGATTTTATAGGCTCATAAGCTGCTTTTTCATATTATAAATGAATAAAATTTGCATGCAATATTGTTTTCAAGCAGTGTGTCTCTAAAGTAGAATCTTATAGGAAAAGTTGGCGTATTGCAATACTTTTGGCTTGCGGTTGTACAATCTACAACTTGATAGCATAACACATTTGCAATGGATTCTGCTTAATCTGTAGAAAATTTTACTATTACCGTCACGTTTTTCTAGGATAGCAGCACTAAAGCAGTGTTTTACTTACCTCGCACAGTTGCTCCAAAGTTGGCATCCATGATTTGGCTAAATGACAGTTTTGCAGAACAACCCACAATCCTAACTTGGCAGCTTCCTGAACCATGTCAACAGCTATTGGTCCTTGACCTTGCCCCAAAGACAAGGCATTAAGACGTGAGCCGCCAAATCCCTGAAAGTGTAACATAATATATTAACATAAATTGTACCGTTTTGTAAAATCATTAGAATACTTCCAAGTCCCTTGCATTTAAAAATACACATTAGAACAACATATGAGGGCCGATGAAAAGTTCCAGGACATTTCCTAAGCTTAGCTGTCTTTGCAGAATCTCTACAACCTTATTTGTTGTGAAGTAATAGACGTTTTTATGAGACAAATTTTTTGTGTTCGGCGATTTTTTCAACTTTTGTTAAATTAATAAAAAAAAGAACAACGCTTTGTGTAAAGTTGGGTATAACGTCTGCAGAAACTTTAACAATGTTTCAAGAAGCTTTTGGACATGAATGACTGAGTCGATCACGGTGTAATTTGTGGGCAATAGAGGTTTAAAGAAGACCAGACATAGTCAGAAGACAATCCTCGTTCAGGACACCCATCAACATCGACATGACGACGATCATGTTGCCAGAGAGAATATTCTTATGCAATGAAATCGTTGACTGACCATCAGTGAAATCAACATTTCATTTGGCATACCTAGTATGTCAAGAAATTTTAACTGAACAATTGTGGAGAAGTGGGGAGTGGGTGCTCCACCATGACAATGTGCTTGTTCATTATATATATATGCATTGCTCACTCGCAAATTGCACAAAAAAGACTTGGCAATCATCCTCCAGCCCTCGTACTCACAATACGTTTTTCTGTTTCAAAATCATAAAAAACCATTAAAACTGAACTGAAGGCATTTAATTCAAGAAAAATCGCCATAGGAGCTTTACAGAATCCCACATTTGAGTTCCCGGGTCCTTCCAGAAATGGGAACGGCGGTGAAAAAATGTATAGCTTCCCAAGGGAAGTACTTTGAAAGGGACCATGTCCAATAACTTGTAAATATTTTAAATAATTTTTTCAAAAATCTGTCCTGGAACTTTTTGATCAGCCCTCGTATTTCTGATTTTTTTTATAAAATATGAAATTCATCTAAGTATAGTACAACATTTCTGGTAGAATTGGTATACAGTGGAATCTCGCATAACGAGCATAATTCGTTCCGGAGTCTTACTCGTAATGCAAAACACTCGTTAAGCGAAACAATTAACAAAACAATCAACGAAACAATTGCACAATATGGGGAATCCCCTACCCACGTCACTCGTTATGCGAAATGTCACTCGTTAAGCGAGTAGTTTTTTAAAATTTATATTGTCCGTTATGCGAATTACTCGTTAAGCAAGGTTCCACTGTATACTATACATTTATAATGTTCATAGAATAAATTTCGAATATTTAATTTCGATTTATTATAGGAAATTATTATGTTACTGTATAATGTCTCGGCAGTGTTGACCGTAAAGTCGTAAACTACAATTATGTTGTTAGTCCCAAAATGTTTAAAGTTATCGAGATTTCTCCAATTATTTGATTTTCATCGATTTTATATCCAAATAATAAACGGCTTATACCTCTCATGCATTATTTTAGATTTCAGTGGTATTTGCTTGTTGGATAACATTGTATATAAATTTATAAAACTGCATTTACACAGCCCAGGTAACGTAAACTTGTTGGGCCAATGTTGGGAAAACATTTCTGTGCAAATGTGTTTTCATTGGCACTGCATAGGCAGCCAACGTTAATACAAAAGAGAAATGTCTTGCTAGCCAATATGAGCAAATGCATCAATGTTGGGAAAATCATTGGTGTGCCAGTGTATTTTCATTGGCACTACGTAGGTAGCCAATGCTGGGCCAATGCGCAAATGTCGGGCTGGAAAATGGTTGAATGAGTAATTGGGCAAAAGTTGGGAACACATTGCTCTGTTAAAGTATTTTCATTGGCACTACATAGGCAGGCCAATGTTAATACAATGGAGAAGTGTCTCACTGGACAATGATTAAACAAGCAATTGGGCTAATGTTGGGAGTGCATAACTGGGCCAATGTTTATCTCATTGGCACTACGAAGGCAGCCAATGCTGGATAACGCACAAATGTCTTGCTGGCCAATAGTTGAATACCTAATTAGGGCAATGTTGAAAAAAATTTTTTGGTCAAATGCTAAAATATCCTGCTGGGCCAAAGGTCACATTAGGCCAATATTGGTTGCAAAGATTTAACAACTTTGCCAGTTGAATGCCAACAATAAGCTAATGTGTAGTGTTTCTTGGGCATATTAGGGGTTATTTGAGGCACAAGTTATCATGAAGTTACCATAGCAGCAAGCCATAGCAACTCAAATACTCATATACTCAAACTATGCAGGATGGACAAATGGTTTATATTTGGAAAAACTCATAATTAATGTTAGATTTCACAAATTAAACACATTAACTTCTTCGACTAGTTAGATTAATATATTTGGGCATTTAATTATCAAATCATAGTCTACATCTCGCCCGTAACATTAATTGTCGTACAGCTTATAATATGGACACTTTGAAAACTAAGAAATCCAATGATTGGCAACTGCACTAGGCAAAAATGCTGGCCAAACATTTAATGCCAACATAAAAGTGACGATTGGCAAATGCACCAGACAAAAATGCTGTCCAAACGTTCAATGAAAAACACAAAACTGACGATTGGCAAATGCACCAGAAGAAAATGTTGGCCAAACGTTCAATGAAAAACACAAAACTGACGATTGGCAAATGCACCAGACGAAAATGTTGGCCATACGTTTAATGCCAACATAAAACTGACGATTGGCAAATGCACCAGACGAAAATGTTGGCCAAACATTTAATGCCAACATAAAACTGACGATTGGCAAATGCACCAGACGAAAATATTGGCCAAACATTTAATGCCAACATAAAACTGACGATTGGCAAATGCACCAGACGAAATGATTGGCAACTACCTTATGGTGGCGCCACACATGGGATATTTGGCAACAGGCAAATATTTGCCTGTTGCCAAAGTACTTGCCAAATGGCCAGTTCACTGCTACACATGTGCAATTGCAAAGTACAAGGTAAGTGAGTGTTTCGCTATGCAAACATTGGCCCACTTTGATGATGGATAAATACCGACTTCTGGTGCGACAAGCCAAGTATTGGGCCATGTGTTGGCCAAATAGGCAAATGCCCGATACACACATGCATGGGACATTTGACAAAGTACTTGACAAATGCCCCATGTGTGGTGCCGGCTTTAGGCAAAAACGTTGGCCTAACATTTAATGCGAACATACAGCTGACGATTGGCAAATGCACCAGACAGAAACATTGGCCAAACATTTAATGCCAACATAAAACCTATCATTGGCAACTCCACTAATTTCCAACGTTGAGCCAATGTTGGCAGCCAACTATCACTGGTTCACCAACGGTGCCAACTAAAATCCAACGGTTGGCCTACGATGTGTGTTATTACCTGGGAGGTTAAAAGAAGCAATGAACTACTAAGGTTTCTCCAAAATTCAATGATGTTGACGTTAACCCTCATGACAAAACATTAACAAGATCTTATGAAAAACAATTCAAAGCTATTTGTAAAACTTTTTATTTAATTTATGCCCAACTTTTCGAACGATATTCAACTTTATTGGAATTTGTTAAAACTTTATAATTTTCGTTTATATCTCAAATAAAAATAAGCATTACCATTTCCTCTGAAAATTTCAAAAGACAGACAATTGGATCCACGCCAGGTGCCAACAAGAAAATTACTGGAGTACAACATGTGCTGTCAGCAAACGCTTTTCCCAAATCAAATGGTGACGAATCAGCAAAGTTGGGCCCAAGCACGTCTGTGATAATTTGCAACATGTAAGGAATCACCTGTTAAAATACATAAAAAGATAATAAACTTCAATGATTTATATGCTCATATGTTTCGTGACATAATCACAGCGTGCTATCATTTTGATTTCTTTGGTCACCGGCCACGTTTTCACGCGTAGAATCTGGACGGTCATATGCGGCATGATTTCCTGCTGCAGCATGCAGTGTGGCGAGGCAATTGACTCTGAGTTGAGGAAAGTTTTTGAAGATAATTCAGGTTTTCATACAAGTGTATCTGGTGACTCCAATCCTTGGTAAAGTTTTAGATTACGTAATTTACACTGATGTAATAATAGTCAATTAAAATGACAAAGCAAAGCACTGATCTTGGACACACAACATGGATGCTTAAAACGAACCAATATTTTCTGCAAAGTGAAACCGAAATAATATACTTTTTGTACATGCTATATATTCAGGCCATTCTGGATGAGGGACATATATTTGATTATATTTTAAAGCCTTAATAAAACCCTTCGATACCAATCCTTCTTTTGATTTTGTCGGTAATTAGAAAGTGTATTAAGGCCCTACCAGCCTCAGCCCGCCTCTGCTGTATTTACTTTTAGGGAAATGTTCTTTAGAAGAAGGACTGACGATTATTATTAGCTTTTTTCGTAAGTGTTCGAGGTATGGTGTTGTGTATTCGGGCTGCCATTATAGCTAAGATATATCGATTTTCATGTAGATTCTGAAGGGAGGGGGATGGAGTGATTTGTTTTTGGTGGTGATTTTGTGTGGATGAATCCAATGTTTATGACGAAGTGGAACGTTTTTTTTTACTAAAAAATGATGTCAACATGACTAGCTTTGCTAAATGGGTAGGGGCAAATTAAAGTAAGTTTGTAGAGGTAAAGAAAGGGTTTGAGATGTTTTAGTATGCTGTTCGATGGTGTGATCTTGTCGGATGTTGATGAATGAAATCTGTGGGAGGCGTTGGCCAGTGTAATTGATTTAACCTCTTTTATTTATAGTGAGATATGTATGTGTGTGGGTAAAGTAAGGTCGTTTAGGAAACAATGGGAAGGTAACAATAGGTTTCACAGGGAAAAAGACGCCATTTGTTGGTCACTTTTATAACGAAATAATGATCAACTAAAACGCCTCTTGATTATTTTTGAACAGTTTATTTTTTATTATTTTGAGGAGCCATATACAAGGCCGTATGTATGTGAGAGGGAGGAAACTTGGGGATATGATCACACCAGAAATCCAAGAAATTTTACAAATTAATTACGCAAGAACATTGCAAGAATACATTGTTTTATGTTGTGTTTTCTTCTTGCAGTATCAGCATCTCCCTCCCCAACTAAATTACCATAATGCATTTTTTGGTCAAATTGCAGTCAAAATATGTCATTTTTGGTCAAAATTGATGTCTATGGGACGGCAATTTCACTTCATTATGTGACGTCAAAATGGCCAAGTTTGCTACCTGGGTGGAAGGTAGATCGAGAAAGGTGAGTTGAAATATGCAGTTAGACATAATGTTATTTAAATCAGGGAAATGGTAGAACAATGGCAAAAAGAGGGAGTATGCTTGCAAATGTATGCTGGGAATTGGGGAAGGCAGCATTGCCTGTATAATTTAATGTTGGTTTCAGAAGGATTTGGTTAACAAGGGTTATTCCTTACTCGTTATAAAGCAGATATACTGCATGGGGTGGTGTGACCCACATGCAGGCACAAGATGAGGCACTTCAAAAGTTGCCCTCATGGGACCAGACATGGATGTTGTGCCCAGATTGAGCCTAAATGCATTTAGGCTGTCAGGACAGCACCATAGATAAGCAGTAGGCCTGCAGAGGATGGATCTATAGATGTATTTAATTGAGCATTACTATTGTGTTAAAGCTGTTTAAATGTATATAGGGTATCTCAATTTAGACGCATTTTTAAATGCATTTTGTTTTTCACACGATACTTTTCCTACTTGCCTTATATGGACAAATGCATCTAAGAAGCAGGAGCTTTTGTAGCTGGGTTAATTTTCCGTCCCAATCCACTGGCAAGGTTAAAACCAGATCATCATCCTACAAAAATCAACAAGAAATGATGAATTAAGAAACTTGATTTTGTTTTACATGATTGAGCTGCATACTAGTTGTGCAATGTATGAATATGTGACCCTTGTATAGGTGAGCAGGTATTTGATAATCACGCCAGCGATGAAGTTTGGTAATATGTAAATTTGTCCTTGAGGATGATGAATTCCGTTTTGCATTTAAGGTGAATCACAACCCTATCACTTTCAATGGGTGGAATTTTAAAACACAATCACAGCCAAACAAAAAGAGATTAAATAAAAATAAAAATTGTTTAAAATAGCTTGATAAATCAGCAATTGTATTACTTTTTCGTTTTTCACTTTGAAATGGTAGATTTTTTTAAAATCAATAAACAAGTTTGAAAAACGTCTGTTAATTTGCATTCTCATGCTGCCACCTAGTACTGCTGGCAGAATGTGCAAATGTGCAGGTTGTGTTTTAAAACCCACCAGTGACCGGCCCAGCTATTATTCTAACCCAATCGTATTAATCTTAACCCAGTTCCAAGCGTTTGTTTAATTATGTATCAACCAAGCTGTGAGATCGTAAATAAAACAAGTACAACGAACAAATATTCAGAGTCCATTGAGTCGGAATGTGAGACATGTATTATCCAGGTGGAAAAGCGGACGAACGAACGATCTTTACAGATGGTGCCGAAAACCCGGGACTCACGAAGATCTTTCAAAGTTGGATAAAATTCGAGCTGCAATAAATCCATCTCCACAAACTTTGCACCATCGATAGGTGACCTAGCATATCAGAACTGGTGCATCTATTACGTGGTGCTCCCATCGACACTAAGTTGCAAAAATTCAAAATTGTCGACACCAAGGGCTCCTGCCGGAAGGGTCAGGATGGGCAAGTACCTTGAGAACACCTCTGCTGTTACTTGATGTGACGTGTTGCACAAGAAGAACACGGGCCAGTCTCTCCCTCGGTAATTTGCTTTATTGTTTCCTTAGCCATTTGAAAGAGCAGCCAGTACATGCTGCCGACTTTCTGATGGAATAGTAACACGATTACCCTAGAGTAAACACCCTTTATGTATGGATAATTTGTCCTTCCGAGTAGCAAATGGCTTGAAAACTTCCTCTGTTGCTACAGAGGGCCATCTAATCCATACCCAGTTCAGAACATGGGCAAGAGCTGGAGCCTTAGTAGAGAGATCTCTGCTAATGGAGCATTGGACATGGCCTCCAACATGAGAATGTCTGCTGGAGCTGTGAAACGCACAGTTGTATACACATTTTTTAAAATCTTTTTTCATTAATTGGGGATGACTAATGAACTAATTAAATAAATTAAAGAATAGATTAAGAATAAATTAAATTAGAAAGAACTAAAGAAAAAAGGATTCCTTATATTAAATGCTATGTATTGATGATATTAAGTGATAGGGGTGCTGCAGTTCCACAGTGCCTATACACGAGCCGCCACTGGTGATTATGTCTACTCCTACACTGTTAAAAAAGTCCGTAAATTTTACATGAAAAGTGTCGGACAATTTGAAGGAAATAGAGAGTAAGCTAGATATAAAAGAGATTTCCTGCAAATTTACCCTAATTAGCCCTTTCGGCCCTGTTGGCTCTTTAAAAGGCCAAACTTTGTGATTTTTTTGCAAAAAAAGTTACAGAGCTAGAGCCTTGGTTTCCTCTTTAATATGCCCTAAAAGACCTCTAGTTTCAGTGTGTATTTTTTCATCTCTCGCCACCTAGTGGTGGTTTAGTCATAAAGCTTCGATATTTAGATGTAACAATGGAGTCACAAAATGGTAAATGCAGACTTTATGATTTTTTATGGTCGATTTCTAACTGATTTTCTTAATTTTTTTCAAAATATCAGTAATTTCGGCTTATTTAACAATACAACATAACATTGACCAAAAATATTACTGATTTCTACCGATTTTATAAAATTTTAAACTGGCTCTTTAAAGAGCCACCTGGTCTTATGAGTAAATTTAGCACATGGCATCCACATGGTTATAATGCATGTTTTAAATCACCATTTCATTAGACACACTTATATTTAACATATACTAACTGCACTGTTATCATTTATAAGTAATTATTAACTATTTCGTGTGTCCATGCATGTTTTGCATGGTTTGCATGTGTAACTGGGTATTTTAATTATAATATCACAGCCTGGACCAAGCCACAGACAAAATCATACCCCTGCAACACCTGACGTTAGGTTGTGCCAGGTGGAGATTGCTTTAGCCTCTATCATACAAAATAGTTCCAAATTGTAAAACCTATTAATTTTCAGTAAAACAAAAAAAAAATTTTTTTGGACAATTATTTTTGTATCCTTCAAGGCCTGGTGGCTCTTTAAAGAGCCATGCTGTAACTTTTTTAATATATGTCCGATTGGACTGAAATTTTGTAGGTAGGCTTCATTTAACAAATTAACTAGAATTATCAACAACAAAAAATTGAAAAAAATTGAAGGAAAATTAAAATAATATCTAAAGGAAATATCCAGTAAACTTGACATACAATATATTTCCTTCACATTTTCCTTAAAATTTACATATTTACGGAGCTTTCTGTATCTTCTGTGACCTTTACTGAAACAATGAATGTTCACTTAAAGGTCAATTGAATATGATGAACCTTAATTGTGATTGGAAGTGTCTTGTCACATGACTTCATGTAAGAAACATTCCAATTTATGCACCTGTAGCCTTGGCTGAAAGGTTCTTTTTAAATTGAGAGGGAAACTTGTTAGTTAAGATTTGCAACATTAAACATCTTGCTGCGGAGGTATAGTACAGTGTTACCCCCCTTACCGGACACTCCCGAATAACGGATACCTCTAAATAATGAACATTTTTACGAGTCCCAGTCCTTTTATATAGGAATCTCCATGTTATTCCCTCTGGATAGCGGACACTCTGAATAACGGACAGGTATTTTTCATAAATTCATAAATACAGTCCTATGCATTGAGAAAGGTTACAACTTTGACATTGAATAAAAAAATAATGGCTTTACCGAATTACTTGAAATTTTCGATCTGAGCTCCCTTA
>JAQGAE010005999.1:0-10614 GCA_034696685.1 Julus scandinavius
ACCGGACCGATATAGACCAGCGCGTCACCGCGCTGGGTCCCCAGAGACAGGATGGAGGTGCATGTCTGATCCCAACAATTAACATATTTTACACAAGAATACAGGTTGAGAGTCGCATGGGCTCGATGAGGATTGTTCACACGGTAAATTTTAAGTAGACTTTAAAGCAAAAAAAAAAAATGGAACACTGAAGCACTGCGTAAGTTTTTTTCGTTAAGTTTTACATAAAATGTACATTGTGAACGATCCTCATCAAGCTCATGGCCCAATCAGGTTGCAGCTATATGTGAAACAACGCCACAGGCAGCCAATGTTTTGAATCATTGAGCCAATGGTTGGCTCATTTCAGATCTATTCTTTGAAAAATATACTAATGTTTCTATGAATTTTCCTAGTTGTTTGGTTCAATCTGCATTCCAATTAATGTGCAGTTAATTTAGGACAAAAAAATCTTCCAGCACTGATTCTGTGATTTTGTAACAGCAACCCAACTTTCGCACAGCTAGAGTTAGCAGAACAACTGGACTAAAATCGGTATTGTATGTAATGCAGGCGCAAATTAATATGAATATTTACAGAATTTTAATACCTACACTGTAAACACTAACGAGAAGATACTAATTGAAATCCAAGGTTCATTTGGGTCTGAGGTTGATACAATATCAAGCCCGGGCATCGTTAAGAAAGCAACTGCAGATAACAAAACTCAAGTTGTTATGAGTTCGTCTACACTGCGATTTCCTTTAAGCAAAAATTAAAAGTTAATGATTTTTGTCCAGACTATTTTGTGCATATGTCTATACAACGCTATGTATGGTAAAAATTGTTAAGTGAATTAGTCGCAACTCGCCCAAAATGAGTTGTCTCAGTTTACCCCATACGAAGATTGCACATAGAAACTTAAATTGCATGAAATGTAATTAAATTCAACTAAAACGGTATGTTTCCATTTATTTAGCAATAAGATACATATTAATCAGCAACATATAGAATATTTGCAACAAAATATTCATGTAGAAATAGCACTGATTTTTCTAAAAAGACGAATTTCATTTTTCGACACAAACTATACGTCTTTAAAATTCCACTAAGGTATTGCACCAGTGGCGGTTCGTGGTTAAAATTAGTGAGGGTGCTGCTACAGGAAATGTTTAGCAACTCCTTTCAAATGGAGGGCCAGACTTTGGCCAATGCACGTTAGTGTGCCGCTCAGTGAATCTGTGATACTGCTGGAGGGACAGTTCTCTATTCCCCTCGTATCCTGGTGTGCAGCTTCCTATGTGCGCATGCACACAACAGGTAAACACCTTGTCACTGGAACTGTGGAGCACAAAGTGCCGTACCTTAATTGCAGGGTGGCACACCAGTTCTTATTGGTCCAATTTTGGACCCTCCGTTTGAAAGGAGTAAAAACATCTATTCTATTTTTACGACGATTTTTGGTACGTTTTTCATTTAATATCTTTTTGTTTCTCTCGGGGGTGCTGCAGTTCCGCAGTGCCTATGGATGGGCTGCCACTGTATTGCACACAATCTGTTTGCTACAGTCTACATAGGTTTTTTATATACTTAGTAGTAAGCAAAGGCCTTTTTCATTTGTCTTGCAACAACTGTTGAAAACCGCGAAAACCACAGGTTACCGCTAACCTCACCCTGCTCGGTGTCACAATAGAACTATTAATTGTCGCTGTCACACCTTGGCCCATGTCTCAATGCTCCCCAGTCTCCCCAGTATTGCCAAAGTGAAAAAGGGTTTAAGAGCCTCATAAGCTGCGTCAGCTAACAACGGCGTCCCTCTTTCTCTTTCTCTATACTTTTTCAAAATCGCTGATTATGCTCTGATTTGATGACCCCCTAGCACCTTGACATCTTTCTGACAGGACCGCGACACCTTGGGTGTAAGGGGGAGACAGTGTGTCACTTAATCAAACTCCTCCCAGGCTCTTCAAAATTAGGTCTGTCAACAGAACCAAAGTAAATCAAGGCAATTGAGCTGTAATACTGTATGCAAAAAATATTGTCTTTTTAAAATTGTCGCTTGAGCAGCTTAATCAGCAAATTTGTTTAATACTTGTTGATCTTGATCAGGGCGTTTAATCAAGATTTTTAAACTCGCATTGTGAATTAACCTACTTGATATCCATTTGAAACATAAAAATGTTCATTTTGTTTATATCCACTCTAAGGATGCTTGAAATTATTTGGTGTCTTATCAATAACAAAATTGGAAAAAAAAATAAAAAGTGGATATCGTTCGACAAATCTGTATGGGTAACCCCAACAATCTATCCCCCTCCCTCCCAAAAAAAAATAATGTGATGACATTCGACCTTGTTATGGATATTCAATATTCCAGGTTTGAAAGTCCACTTTGGTAACCAGAAGAAATATATTTTTCCACCGCATGCCAAAGGCAAGTTTCAAAACACAGATCCACTCAACGTAAATCAACTCTACAGGTCAAGACGAGTGGAATGACACCTCACATCCCTAGGATATTTCTCGAGATAAAGGCGGAGATTCTAGTAAATCTAGACCAAGTATCGAGTAAAAAGAGCCTAAACACAGTACATAAAAGTCTCAGCGGTCTAAACACTTCATGAAGATCGATTCGCATTATTCCGCCTCCTCCTCACGGACAAAATTCACGAAATCTCCCCTTACTGCTTCAGGGTCGGGTCGGAGGTCAATCATCCCGGCGTCTTGAGCACCTAGGCATCATTACGAGTTGAATGACACCTTACTTGACTGGGATGCGGTTGGTACCTTCCGTCGAGTACCGTCCTGAAACTAGGCCTAACGCGCCACCCAAAATGCATCCCCTCCCCCTGCGCCATTTTGGCCCCATGCATCGTCTGGGGAGGCGGCACCGTCTGAAAATTTATGGAAAGTGGAGCTCTGGACGAGGTGATCTGGTCGTGGGCCAGTTGCCGACGCCCGTTTCCTCGAACCTGTTGACGCCCTTGCGGTGCACACCTTCGAGAAACGCTAACACATGAGGACACGAGGCCTCCGTATTTTCTCTATAAAACAAAAAAAAAATGTACAAGAAGAATGCCACTGGAGCCTTATTTTGTCACTGGTCACATCTAGACATTTTTTGTCTAGCCAAAGTGGCGGAATGACAGTATTGAAATTTGCCAACGAATTTTGTGTTTCTTGAACAACACAAACTGGAGGTATTCTTGTCTTGCAAGCTGGTGATGTCACTTGAACACAACAAGTTGCCAAGAAATGTGTCATTCCTACCAGAAAAAGTATGTTTGTTATCGAGTAAAATAATATGCAGAATATTGGAAATACAGTACTTGTTATTGTTGCACTGGTGGTGGACTGCGATTTACCACCAAAATGCATGTAGCATCAATCTTAATTATCCATTCTTCATGTAGGTGCATGTTGTGATAAGTGACAATTTCTGCAGGAAGTGCAATAGAATTTATTCTACAAAGTTTCGGACTTCAATTCAACTCAACTGAGTAGTACCCTACAGTCAGTAAATAAATGCCATACGGTAGGAGGTGCTACACAATTTCAGGAGAATGCTCCTACGTTAGTAGTGACTAAAACATCATTGTTAGATTGAATTTCTACTAAATCTGGACATTCGCCAGGAAGGCTACTCCATTGTCTAATCGCATGCAAAAAGGACCAATAATAATTAACATCCGTCTTGGCATGAAGCTCGGTCCGGGATTTGAGTAATTATGTCTACTCCTATAGTGGTGGTTAAGAATAGGTGCAAACATCGAAATTAGTATCAAAACAAGATATCAATACTGACCAAAGGAAGAAAATATCGATACTTTATCAGTAGTTTTCGATTAGTTTGGTTAACATTAACAAATGTTTGGAGAATTTGATTAATGATAGTTACAGATTTCTTTCCTTGATGCGCCTGATAATAAATTCATTCATTTTAGGTATTTTCCTTAATAAAGTCAAGAAAAATACCATGGAAAAGACTTTTTTGGCCAAACTATAGCCTACACTGGAAGAAATCACATCATATCACACATGCAATGCAAAACATTTTATCAGTACCCCCAATAACATTTTTCAATTAATTCAATATATATATTTAATACATTAATACGTACTAATTTGGTACAAATACGACATTCAAACACATAACAACACACAACAAACTAATAGCTTAATAAGGAAATTTTCCTTTCGTATTAGGAAATGAAACAATATAGATTATAGAGGCTAGAAACATTTTCTATAAACTCTTTTGATTCCTTTTATTGATACTCATGTTCAGATATCGATATGGGTAGAATATCGAAAGCAAAATATCGAGTACTATAAAATACTCGGTATCGAAACAAAAGTATCGATATACCATACTAATATCAGTTGTATCGCAACAATTCTTAATCATGGCTGGTTTGCCTTGATAACAGAGAAGAATTAGCCCCCAACTCCCTTTTTTACCATGGCCCATCTTTCTTAACACAGGAAAAAAAACATTCACGGATGGAGACTCCCCAATTCTCGACTTTTGGGCAGCATTATACAGAATTAGGAAATCCAAATTATTCGGGTTATCAGCTGCCCATGTACTCTGGGATTGGACGACTTGAGCTCTGGTTGAACGATTTCTCTCTAACCAAACATCGCCAAGTTAAATTATCTTATCCATTCGCAAATGTATCTGAGCACGTATCTGGGTACATGTGCTAATTGGAAAGTCAAAAGATTAAATGTTTTATTTATGCCAATTAACTTAAAGGAATCGTTAAAGTCTGATTATAAGGTCCATTTACACACATCAGTTATGAAAGATCCAGCTCAGTTTAGAAGTTCTGCAAAGCAATTGGAAAAACAAACGGTTGTGTGCCGAATGTGTGAAAATACTCCCAACAGAAATGTTTGAAAAGACAATGCGTGGAAAGTGGTCCATTTTAGCCCAGACCTCCCCCCTTCCTCATGGACGTCCTTAATTTACTTTTTTTTAAAGTAGATTTAGTTAAGTTGTGAACGACGGCGGGGGGGAAGGGAGTGACCAGCAAATGTCCGCACCAGGTACCACCATTCCTTTGCTACGCCACTGGATGGGCTACTGTTAAAGCCACTGATAAACCCTTCAAAATGCAGTGCGACTACAGGAGCGTTTTTCTGGAGATATAACAATCATGCAGCAACTTGCCTTACTTCGACAGAAGTTGCATGTTTTTCATCCTGCCATCGGCCATCGAGGGCTACTCTGGAGAGTTTATCTCATCTTAAATCGCCGATTTTCGACGAACGCCTTTTTTTTTTGCTCCGAGCGACGACGCATTTCGTACGGGGCTAATTGGACGCGATACGCCCTCAACTGCCGCACACCGGTTATTGTGGTCAAGCCGTTACCGCGTCGGTGGCTCAGCGTGTGTCCGGAAGCACGGGATTGACGTTTTTTACGAGGTCGATATATAAGCCTCGATGCGATTGATGGCCGTCCAAAAGATATTATCGCAAGCGTCCAAACGAATACGTTTTGGCGCGTCTCTTTCACGCCAAAATTCAGGCTTGAGGGCGTCTCTTCCAGGTGGCCCAGTCATTAGCGCAAAGAAGCCAAAAAAATTCGTAAAGTTGGAACAGTTTCGACGAAGAAGCCATTATTATTTCACTCATCTTTTCAACTGCCGAGCTGTTTGCTTTATCCCAGATCATGAGATTTTATCCCTTGTTGTATGTTCCAGGTCAAATTATTTTCAAAACAATTAGAAAAATGAAATAAAGATATGCAAACCAGTGTTTCAGTGCCATAATTTTTGAACTAACCTTACGTCATTACTTTTGTATTCCAGGCGATGCGTTCATTCCACAAGAGCAACCAATTAAAATTAACTTCACCTGCTGTCAAAGATCGACCTTGGACATAAACTTTACCTTGGGGAAAGTGTCGGGAATTCCAGTTCAAATTTTAAATGGATATATAAATTTCCAAAAAAATTGGATTAATCTATTTTGAATTCCCCGCCACTCTCCCCACTCTTTATAGGTAAAGCGCCACCATGATTTCATTATCTACTCCTGGTGGTAACCATACCCTATGATGAAAGGATGTCCAAATTTAAATTTGGCGCCTCATAACACAAAGGGGTAAAGACAGACAAAGTGGCGCGCAAACCATGGAATGTTGTTAATTTGCTGTTGCAGGAAAATACTTTGATTATTTTGTTTGGTCAACCAAGAATATTTACATGGTTTTTTACATCCATATGAGCTGCATTTACAATTTTGTTTTTTCAAATTTGCTATTTTATCAATGCTCATCATATAATAATAAAATATATTAAACAGGAAATCTACAAGTCTTGCTATTGATATTCAAGCACAACTACTTTGAGTAATGAAAACAATTAAGAGTTATTGGTTTATGAGATACACAAGTCTCATAAGTAAGCTTCGATTTTGGACATAAATGTACATACAGTTGGCAAAAAAAGTATGTGAACACTATGAAAATTGTAGTTTACAAAAAAATAAATGGAGTACATTGTTCAAAGTACATCTAAAATAACGCATACATTATATAATTCATGTAACAGCAACAAAAAGATTTACAGAATAAACAAATAACATTTAAAAAACTAAAATCCGATATTTCACTGCAAAAAAAGTATGTGAACAGTTGATATAACATCAAATTTTGCATCTAAAATTAATACTTTGTATAAAGCTCTTTGGTTTTAATGATCGCTGCCAAGCGTCTAGGCATTGATTGCAATAAATTATGAATAGTGTCCTTGGTAATTTTAGCCCATTCGTCACGTAAAACCTGCTTCAAACATTCCTTGCCTGTAATAAGGCGTTTTCTAATAATTTTGTCCAATAAATGCCATAGATTTTCTATGAAGTTAAGATCTGGAGACTGCGATGGGGTTCTTAGATGGCGATGTTCATTCTGCAAGTTGTAAAGGGAGCCACTCTTTCGAAATGTTTGCCGTATGCTTAGGATTGTTGTCCTGTTGAAAAATAAGTGTCCTCCAGTCCTAATTTTCTGGCACTGGCCTTTAAGTTATGGCCCAGCACATCCACATATACTCTGGCAGTCATGATACCTTCAATAAAGTAAAGATTGCCGACTCCACTGCTCCTCATGCAGCCCCAAACCATAACATTGCCACCTCCATGTTTGACTATACTCAGTACAGAGGGTGAAGACCTAATTATTTAACAACTTTAAATGTAAATATCTCTGCAATTAGTTAATATTTTTTCAAACGGTTTGTTGTAAACTTGCACGTGACTACATAATCATGTTTTTCAGTTCTAAAAAAAAAGAATGGCGACCAAAAGAAAGGAGGAGGTTGAGTATCGCGTGAAAATACTTTCCGAAGCAGGAATGTCATACAGAATGATTAAAAAACAACTAAAAAAAGGTCGGAATTGTGATTTCCTATGGAACAATCCTAAACATCATCAAATCCAAAACGAAAAAACGACGGGCCAAGGAATTGGGTGAGCCAGTGTCGATTTTCCGAAGGTCACGTAAAGTGCGTACTACCAATACCTTCAAAAAAGTGAGAAAAAAAATGATAGAAAAACCGAATCCACCAAGTCAGAGAGTCATGGCAAAACTGTTGGAAACATCCCAAAAGACAATCCAAAACGTTATCCACGCTGATCTGGGTGCCAAAATAAGGAAAAAGGCGAAGGTTCACAAATTGCTCACTTGTCATAAGAAAAACAAAGACCAACTCAAGAAAATTGTATGAGCGCCACCAAGCGGGTAGCAAGAGTGAATTTATGTTGACATTGGACGAGGCTTACATCTATCTGAGCAACTGTAATGGTGAAAGAAAGATTCTGTACCAGCAACCACATCAAAAAATCAACAATTGGCTTGTGAACTGCCATGAAAGCTGGCCCATTGGCTTCATGGTGGTTGGTGGCATGAGCTACCGAGGACCTCTTCTGCTGATCAGAGTGCCCAGAACGTCCAAGGTCAATGCCCAGTACTACATTGACAATGTTCTGAAACCATATTTTGAAAAAGAAATTCCTCGGTTGTATCCTGGAGAGACATCAAAAGTGACATTGCACCACAACAAGGCCCCATCACATACAACCAAATTGACGACGTCATACCTCGAAGAAAACAACGAAATCTGGGAGGACCAAACTTCATTGTGAAAGAGGACATTCCAAACAAATCACCCACAACAGTCCTATGGATTTTTATGGGTTCGGATATTTAAAACAGCGCCTTTTTCATCGCAATGCAAAAACTGTCAATGGTCTTTGGAAAGTTTTTAAACAGGAGTGGTCCACAGTTGACACTTCAACTGTCAGAAGGTGTTTAATTCGTGGAAACAACGCTGTTGGAAAGTTTCTCGGGTGAATGGAGAACACATCGAGCAAACACAATACATTCATAACCGTGTTCTTTTTCCGAAAACATAAGTCAAAAGTTGTTAAATAATTAAGTATTCACCTTATGTGTTTCTTGGATCCAAAGCACTACCATTTTTTCTCTATACAGTAAGGACACTACTTGGTTTGAAAACCTCTAACTTGCTCTCAGCAGAGAAAATAACCTTTTCCCAGAATTCCATGGTTTGTCTTTATACTTGATGGCAAACTCGAGGCATTTTCTCTGGTTAATTTCATTAAGTAAAGGTTTTCTTCTTGGCCATCGTCCTTTTATACCTTCACTGTGCAAGGTATTTCTAATGATTTGTGGTGTCACAACTGTCCCTGATGTTGTCGCAATGTCTCTGGCAATCATTTATGCAGACACTTTTGGATCTTTCAGAGCCTTTCTAATGACCTGTCTTTTTTGTCTTAAAGTTAGCTTACTTGGACGACTTGTTCTGCGCTTGTTGGCGACTGTTCCAGTCTCCTCATTCTTCTTTAAGATGCTACATACAGTGGCAAAAGATATTTTCAGTTCACTGGCAATTTTTCGATACGAATTACCATTTTCTCGTAATTGAACAACTATTGCTCTTGCAGCAATTGGTATCTCACACTTGTTAGGGGCCATTCTGTGTTAAAGTGACTTGAACGTTAGCTAATTTCGCAAGTAATTAATTAGTTCTTGGATCCTGAACTAAAACTAACATAATTTATTTAGTAAGAAATTAACCAATTATCGAAAAATCGGTGCACTTTATCATGGTAACTGAGTGTTCACATACTTTTTTGGCATGGAAATTTTTGTTATTTTCGTTTTAAAATTTATTTACTTATTTTGTGAAATTTTTTCTGGCTGTTACATAAATTATCTAATGTAAGCATTATGTTAAATGTACTATGAACAATGTACGCCATTTATTTTTCTTGTAAACGACAATTTTCTTAGTGTTCACAGACTTTTTGCCAACTGCATGTATTTTATC
This sequence comes from Julus scandinavius, assembly GCA_034696685.1. NCBI lineage: Eukaryota > Metazoa > Arthropoda > Diplopoda > Julida > Julidae > Julus > Julus scandinavius. The sequence goes on from JAQGAE010005999.1 coordinate 9,339, forward strand.
TTGCAAATATGCATATGAATTGTAAGTACAGTCGAACCTCATTAAGATGCCAGACTATATAAAGAAGTCAAAGTTTTAAAGAAATTTGTGTTTAGAAAGTTCATGTTGTGTTCATCTCAAACATTTACGTTAAAAACATACATACATGTTCTGGAAAACAAAGTTTATGATTTCATATAAAAATATATTGTAAATTAATACTTCCAAATTGGTAATCAAAAAGTGGGAAACATATACAGGGTGGACCAGAATTCTTCACCACCCCACTTTTTTTCTAAAACCTTCTAGTTATGAAAATTCTGTTAATGGGGTGAAACAGGAGGTCGTGTGTGCTTTATCCACTGATGTTGTTAGATTATAACTACGACCAATTTTTGAAGGAAATCCAAATAATAACTTGGGACACGCAACACTTACGAAAAAATGTCAAATTAGGAAAAGGAAGAGAATGGTCTGTTTGTATGAAATAAACTGCTTTCGTCTTCATTTGCAATTATTTAAACTATTTACTATGTTTTTAGGAATTGAGGAAAACGGTGAATGGTAGATACGCTGCAGCACAGTGCTGTGATGCAGTGAAGCGACCGCATTTACATGCATTGTGTGGTAACATATTTTACAGATATGAATTCCAGAGATGACATGTTATGCAGTATCCTCCAAGTGACATTGCACGCTTTAATTGCAACATTAACATGGATCAGTGTATAAAAGTTGATGTTTTAATTCCTCAATCACACAACACATACTACATGTAATATGTAGGTAGCATCACTGTAATGCAGCACTGTGCTGCAGCATAGCTACCATCTGGCATTTCCCTAAATTCTTAAAAAACAATGTAAAAAGATTAAATAATTGCTAATAAAGACGAAAACAGTTGATTTCATACAAACAGACCATTCTCTTCCTTCTCCCAATTTGACATTTTGTCCTAACTGGTACGGGTCCCAAGTTATTATTTGGATTTCCGTCAAAACATGGTCGTACTTAAAATCTAACAACATCAGTGGATAGAGCACACATGACTTCCTATTTAACCACATTAACAGAATATTCATAACTAAAAGATTTAAGAAAAAAATGGGGTGGTGAAGAATTCTGGTCCAACCTGAGTATAACAGCTGCGAATTCATACAATGGATGACGTAAGCTTTAGGGGACGTTCACAAATTACGTAACGCATCTAGGGGGGAGGGGGGTATTGGGCAGTGTTACGGACTGTGACAATGGGGGGAGGGGGGGTAGTTATTTGCGTTACGTAACAGGTTTTTTT
>JAQGAE010006000.1:0-10612 GCA_034696685.1 Julus scandinavius
ATGTTCTTTTCGAATGGCCCCTATGTGGTTTAGATTTCTTCAAGTTACACCTGTCTCTGCTGTTATTGATACAAGTTGTTTATAATATTTTAAAACAATGGAACAATAGCAACAACGTCTGCAATACAAACCAGCATATTGGAACTTTTTTGGAGAAATTTATTTCCCTCCCACTGCAATAACTGCTTCCACTTTTAACTTAGTTAAAAAAAACTCTCCGTTTATAATAAAACATTTTTAAAAAATTCAGCTTGTATATGGACATTTTGTTTAAAAAAAACCCAACATTTATTTTGTTTTCTCAGCAGCTTCAAGCGAAACACATTAATAAAATCGGCAGACTATAAATAGTATATTGCAAATACATGTATGAACAGGTTAGGTAAAGTTATGAAGTATCCTAAATGTGATTTCAAGAATTAGGCAAGTAACACTGTGCTTCTGAGTTCTGTTAGAAGCACTATATTTTCATATATCAGTCCAAGAAGAAAAAAGAAGGCTTGAAAACCACATCAGCGCGTTTGTTAACTTCCATCCACCTGAGAAACGAGTTTGAAGTCTCTGGAGGTCGCCGAAAATTGAAGCGTTTCAGATCTCGACATCCAACTCCAGAAAAGTACCAAAGACTCGCATTTTATGCTAGTTTTTTTCCCTCCCAACAATTCCGCTTGGATTCAACTCTCGTCCAGAAAGGCGAGGCCGTCAAACAAACCACACACGCGCCATTACATTTCGGTGTTGAAGAGCAGAGTAGGCGTCAAAGAGAAAAGCAGGATAAGGGTTGAAGAAATGTGCCAACAAGTTAGCTGTTTATTCTGTGTCAGGGGACTCGCCAGAGATGGAAGTCCATGCCCATGATGGGCACATCAGCAGCATTTGCTTCCTTTCACACGATCGAGACACGCATATAGTGTCCATTTTGGTGTGAGACACTTCCAGACTTATGTTTATTTATTTGTTAGTTAAGAAGATGAAAGAATTAGTGGCGAGGAAGAATAATGATCGTGGCCTATTTTTGAGAAATAATTCTTACATTTTCTTGGAAGCCAGTCTGCAGAATAGCTGGTTCGGGTTACGCAATACTCTTTTGGACATACATATTATGTACATTTGTATTTACTGTATTTACTCTATATATGTTAATATTGAATGTACCTTACTCTGCGTTATGTCTATGTTAGGTTATATTCGAAAATGAAATAATCGCATTGAGCATAAGTTATTGTTAAACTACAACAGCAAAATTTAAACATACGGTATACAGGGTGGTCCAGAAATTATGTCTATGAAAGGATTTTTGTATTTGCATTTATCTTTTTGTATTGTTACTAAATGCATCTCTTCCATATTTGTGACTTGTCTCAATGATTATTTCAGTGCAAATAGAATTTGGAGAAAGGGCACTAAATTACAACTACATTGCATTGTAGAGAATAATGTAGAATGCCGTATGATGCTCTGGTATTACTGTATGTAGTATCAAACAAATAAATTGTACAGTAGAACCTGTCTAAATGCGTGTGACTAAAAGTATATTTTTCCCCGGTTCCAAAAGTATACTTTTAGACAAGTTCTACTGTACAGTGCATATATACAGTAGCCTATATTCGACAATGTATTTATAGTTGCTTGTCACCGACCCAAAGTACATTTTAATTTGTATGGTTTTCTGAAAACATTGTGTTAACTTTAATTTTATGGCAATGCATCAACAGTGTTTTGTGCATAAATAATATTAACTCCACATTTACCTAGTTAGAATATTTAACACATATTTCATGAAATGGATTCAACAGCCTATATGATCCAAAACATGAAAAGTAAGTTTTGGTATGACAAGACTGACTTGCTAATAGTATTCTGACATCGTAGAAACTCGGTTTCCAAACTTAAGAGCAGAAAATGAATTAAAACTAATGTCTTCCAGGAATCAAAGAAAATTCTACTAGGCTTTCAAGGATTCGTTCTCATGTCCTTGATTTTCGGCAATTTCTCATCAAATTGGCACTTTCCAACCTTCTCATAATATATGATCTCGATAGTAAGTGCAGATTCGCTGCTGACTCACTGTTATTAATGGAATTTCTGAGTCCCCATCAAACACGATGGTGGTGTAGAAATGAATTCGTTGGCACTGATTGTTGCGATGGGTACTTAAATCTGTCTTGTTTATATATTTATTGATTGAATCAGTGCGACTGTATGGTTGAAGCTGTGGTGGGAAATACAGTTGCAATAAAGTAATGCCAAGATTTAACGGCCTTTTAAAATTTTTATTCGAAGCCAATGATGAGTTCAGGTCGACCTACAGAAGGGAAATAACACGTACTCAATACTTCATGTGCGAATAAATAGTTAATCAAGGTTTATCTCTCATAAATAGATAGTAAACTCCGATAATTTCACGTGTTTTTTGTTTGTTTGTTTGAACGCTGTTGAGATCAAACTTGTTGAAAACTCTACTATATTGAAATGTTGCATTTTTAAATTTGATCTTATCTGCAAGTACATTTCTATGATTTCAGGTTTCTGTTGCTCATGTAAGTTGAGATTTTCCAAAACTACTACTTTATACCGTTAGCATCTCATTTATAATATAGACAATCATACATAGACAATAAGGTGTAGATTTTAACAAAATCAATTGTTATTAGAGATAATATTTCAAACACCACCTACACATGTAAAGGAATTAAATGTGAAGAGATTGAAGAATGTTTCAATAAGCCATACTTACAAATTTATATTTGAATATCTAGAAATCACAATTAATTGTTTATTAAATTGTAGAAACATTTGAAAATCTACAGAATAAATGAAAGTGCATTTTAAAGTATGATATCGACCAATGACAACGAAGATTTCCACGCGTGCAGAACCCCCACAAAGCAGTTGGCCAACTCAGCCTCTATTAAATTCATTATGTTCCGAAATGAGCGGTTTCAATTGATATTCAAGGAAATCAATTTTTTTATCCAAGTTGGATGTGAAGTGGAGTTGTTTTCCCCACATATTGGCTATCATTTAACCCCCTTTCAGAAGTGCGATATCCCCTCCCTATGCAATATAGGATACAGTGATAGTGATGGATTACATGCATCCAAACCAGACTGAAAACAATAATTACCTCATGGGGAGGGAAAACCGAAAAAAAGCGAGGACCAAAAAGCATTATTAGCTCTAATACACTCATCAGTCACTGCATGTTCCTATGCTCATTTGCAATTGGAGAAGAAAAAAAACAGTGAAACTATCAGATATTGGGGCAGATTTGTGGAATCTCGCCATGAATGTAAGTTGGATCAAGTCGAAACTTGAGACAGATTAAAACATGTATCGCATTACGATTTAAATAAGAAAGTGCTGGGAAACTATCAATCTTTAATGCAAAGATATCGATGGAAGATTCAAGGCATCAAAGGTCGGGCAAGTTTCATTAACATTTTGAACGAATAGTGCCAACTTTGTTTCCATTAGGTATCCATTTAAATATTTCATGATTAGAATACATTATGTATTCAAATCAAGAGCAGAATACAAGAAAAGTCAGTGACATCTCTACTAGGATGCTGTAATTGAAAAATGTACAAAAGTTCCCTATTATAAATGTATTTGTTCTTTTATCACAATTTAGTCAACAAATTTTAAAGAAAGATAAGAGTCAAATTGTGAATTGGAAACTACATAGTCTGTGCACATTAAAAGGAAAAATTCGTCATTTGATGATCAGTATTTACTATAATCATAGTAAAATTTATACTTTTGTAAACGCATTGTACATTGTAACGCTTATTTTGGAACTTAAAGAATATACAAAACTGAAATATGTTTTACGAAAGATGGACCTTTTCCTCCTGTCATCTCCATAAATATGTAAATTTATCTTTGTGTTAATAGAAGTAAAACCAAGCGCAACGTGCATAAACTTTAGTGTTAATTTAAACGCAAATGTACATCACCAGTTATGTAGTGGGGTAATAAATGTACACTTAAATGACCTAGTTGCACTCTGGCTGTATTTAAATTTACTAAATGAGCCATTTTTACCGATTAAGTTTTCATTTTTGAAGTTGACCTAGTTAAAATGTAATTAATATTAAGTGCAGTGGTTCTTCTGTTACAATACTGCGTTAATAAATTAAAGATGTTATCAAACAAATATGAAAATATCATGAACAATCCAGCGCCACACAATGGAGTAAACCAACACAATGAGTAGGCTACAGCACATGAATAACCAGATATCAGTTTATGTTCTAAGTTGTAATAAAATTCTTCAATATACAGTACATGAATATTTTTCACCTGGTGATACAGTATACCGTATGAGCAATACATATGAATTACAATACAAATGAACTCTTCTACCATCATCTTTAAAGGTGGTCAAAAGATCGCGCTATCTGTTTTAGCATAGATGGCGCTGTTGTATGTAAAATTAAGGTCTTCATTTCTTTATTTGCTACACCATCACGTATGTAAATGCATTTTATAAACAATATATAGGTTTATTTACACACATATGCAGTGTAGAATTTTTTTTTTTAAACAAAAGTAAACAATTTAAAATTCATATGAATTTCCATGTATTTTTTGGATAATCCAAGATCAACTGTACAAGAACTTCCATGGACAGCTCAGGAAAATAATAACATTGTAGTTATACAAGTGATTTTTGGTGTGAAAACTGACTTAAAAAGTTTTTAATGTGTGATTAAATTTAACTGGACCCTGCCGCAATGTGCTTCAGCTACAAGAACTATTTCTGGAATTCATTCTTTCAAAGCATATGCGTCGATTATGCTTTTAATATCTCTTAATTAAAATGTATTTAATGCAAAAGAAAGGCAGTGATTCGGAAAGGCAAATAAGTTCATTTAATAAACGCAAGTAGAGATGCCACTATAGGCCAAAAACCCATAAAGCACAAAGCCTTACCTCGCATTCTTTTAGATAGCAAAAAACGATAAAAACACGAATGAAAGAAGCTTTTCTATTCGTATCTCCTCAAATTTAAATTAAAACGCGGTCTTCATTGTCAGCAATGAGCAAGCGACCAAAAAACGTAGTCTTTTTATTTTAATGACATCTGCTATTAAGAGCCCAAATATTCATTTAGTCATTTGGCGACGTTATTATATTTATATGAGATGCCTACGTAAGAAAACTTAAAACGTCTTTTGTAAATTATGCGCAGTATTCATTTGGACGGGGTTTCTTCTTCTTGTTATACATTTCTAGTGAAATTATTTGGAGAAATTATACCGACGAAATTCGTTCTATCTAATGATTTATCGATTTGAGAAAGGGAAAAAAACCCAGTAAAGAACAACTTTCTAAGATCTTGTGAAATCGTTAAGATACAGCAGACCTTTAATGATGACAAAAACAGGCGATACTGTTACATGAACTACCAAATGCATACGATGAGCATATGAATTTAACCGATAAAAACTTGTTGCAAAATCAATAATGTGAGCAAAAGCAATTGCTCGCTTTTTTTTAATGGCAACACTGCCAAGATTCTTTTATAAGCCAAAGATTTCCAAAAGGTGAAATGTTCTATGAAGTTTTTTTAGTGCGAATACATTATAATATTTTCTTAATTCTATTATAAAATGTTCTAAAACATGGAGGGAGGGGGAAATGTCTTGTTCCAATACTTTTGCAAACTATTCTGGACATTTTAGTTTAAAACTTAACTTTTTTCTACTACTTCTGAATAGAAACCATTCAATTTGTTGATCGTTTTATTAAAATCATAATTTGTTTAATTTCATTTAGATAGACACATCCTTAAAAATAAATATAACTTCTTAAAAATCCTACGATGTGCATAGGCAATGTTATGGACAGTGTTGCAAAATTAATAATGTGATCAAAAGCAATTTCTCCATATTTTTTCATGCCAACACTTTCAAGAGGCTTCCATAAACCAAAAATTTCCAAATAGTGACATGTTCTATTAAGTTTTCTTAGTGAAAATGATAATATTTTCTTTATTATCTTATAAAATGATCTACAACATGGGGGAGGAAACTGTCGTAGTTTTAATACTTTTAAAAACTGTTCTGAATATTTTAATTTAAAACTAACCATTTTCTACTACTTCTAAATATAAACCATTCAATTTGTTCATCATTTTATTATAATCATGATTTTTTAAATTTCATTTAGACAGGCACATCCTTAAAAAGAAATAAGCTTTTTAATGAATCTACGGTATGCAGTGACAATATTAGGGCCATTTCATGTGACGTGAGTTGAAAAACTTTGAAAAACACTACATTAGAGTGTATCCCTTTAAGTTTCCCTCCTTCATGAATTAAGAGTAAATGTTGGTGAAATAAATAATAAGACGCAGCACTCGTCAATTAATGCTATAACAAGCTCGAAGTTAGCAATATTCGCACTAATTATATGTCAATAGAAAAATGTCACTCATTGAGCCTTTTCCTCCTGCAAACCCATCTTGAGTGTGGCTCTTGCATTTCTCCAGGGATTGAAGCACAATTAAGGTTGCCAATTCTCAATGGGAATAAACAAGAGGGAGATGAAATTTCTTGCTTCAAATCTGTCTTGGTGATGTTTAAACAGCACTCGAATTGTCTTGTAGGGGTTTCCTTGTTTCTTAACGAAAAAATTCCTTATCAAACTCATTTGCAACTGCAGCGAAACTTTAGCCTGAACATCTCTCGAGGACTGCTCAATAAATTCACAAAAAATACAAGAGTAAACTTGCTCATTTTTTTTTAGAAAACATTCCTAACATGGCCGCTTCAATTCATTCAAATCCTATATATATCTCGCCTTAGGGCCACGCTGAAATTTTAAAAAAAGGCACCGATATTGAAAACCAACCTTGTCGTTTCTTGGAGGCAAGCAATATCACAGATGACTTCTGATTACACGCTATGTTTTTGTCGTGGTATGTTTCAATTTCGTCTATGCTAAGACTGTAGGTGGCGCTGCTAGCTATTCAATCTTATCGGATCAATAATTTTTGTATTATTATTGTTTACATTATTTCGCTGATCATACGCCACTTTCCATTATCACTTTATTTCATCAACAAACTAAGGTCTTCAACCCGAAGTAATGGAAATTTGTAGTTAATTATAAATTAAATATAATAACGTTACAATAGGTAGATTAGATTACAGGTGACTGTATTTTAACACCGTGATATTAGTAACAATATTTGCATTTTAATAACAGTAAAAATTATTATTAAACATAATAACAAAGTGAAAAACAAGAAAACCAAATATTGAATATGCTTTGATATTGCTGTTTTCCAAGTAACAAAACTGGGGAAAAAATACACTTCTTTCGATGAAAAACGCCAACATTCAATTCTATGTTTATAAATCTGTCTTGATGTCTATGTGTGCAAGATAAGTCCAAGTAGAGCAATTTGTTTAAGTACCCGATGCGTATTAAATCGAAGAAATGAATGTATATTGAACTCCAAGGGAATAAATTTACTACTTTGCGTCAATAGAGATGCACCATCGCACATAAACTGATATAATTTTACATCAATTGTCCATCAGTTCGTCTGTAAATCGGTTGCAGAACCATCCCACAAGTCCATGAAAAAGTGCGGTCAATCTTTCACCATTTTATCTATCATGTCCAGACGAACGCAGATCTTTTATTTGCATTTGTCCCCTGTTATATGGGCAGTCATTAAATATAAGTGGAGTGGTAAACGCTGCAAGAACCACACAGAAAATCGCAACATTCATCTTGCTAATCGGAACTACATTTTCATTGTCAAGTCCTTGGATCTGGAAAATGAAATGGTTTGTTTGGTGGCTATATAAGCTTTAGAAAGCAAGTATCCACCAAAAAGGATTTCTGGAAGCTAATAATGTGGCATTCACGACAACTATGCGCTACTGTCACTTTTAACGAGACACCTTTAAGAAATAACCGAATTTTCCGTACCGTCATGCTGCAATGAATGGCATGTGATCATGTCATGGCTTCCATGTTTTGACACATGTCAAAAACGAGCACCGCATCATTTTGCTGTTATGCTTGCCACATAATAACATTTTCCAGTAATGATTGATTCTGGCAAAACATTATGGTTGAGGAAGATTGCTTAACATCACTTTCATTCGCTTGCCCTTTTGGCAAATCGTGTTCACATTAAACAAGTAAATAGAGCGCACGTTTTAACAATAGTTGTTGTAAACAAATAAATTGCGTTAATGCATTTTTTCTTGAACTTATTCCATTGTAATTCATTATTTTATTATGTTAAGGTGCCAATCAAAAAGAACGTCCCAGAATTTCCTTCAAAAATTGACCCCCTTACTTCCTGTCCACATGGTGTCATGGACGTCCTTAATATTTTTGAAAAAGTAGGGTGTCCAGAAAGTTGTTGGAACATAAAAGGGCCATCGTATAAATTTCCAAGCAACCGTTTCACTGGCATTTCCACGACATTTTCCCAGATTTTTCTGATTAACGGAAATTTTCTGACCTCAGTTCCTGACTTTCCCGAGGTTTTAAAAATTCAGTAAATTTGGGACTGGGAGCACATTTCTTCCGATGTTCATTTACCCGTTCACTGAATAAACATTAATGCAAAAAAAGACCTTTAAAACTCAATTAAATAGAAAATCCAAAAACTCAAAAATGTCATCATTATTTGGACGTCCGTAATGGTTTCCCTCTTCAACCCCCTGTCCGCATGGTGTTAATGTGTCAGCAGACCCTCCCCTCCCTTCCCCCCTTAAGAACGTTCTTTTTGAATTGCTCTAAGAAAATCACATTAAAGCATGTTAGACAAATTGAGTTTTGAACTGAAGCTTGAAATAAAACTTGTCTTAAAACATGTAATCATTCTCACCTCAAGTTCTTTTACTGTAAAATTTCTTGAATTATTTGAAATTAGTCTGCAAGCTGTCGCAGCAGTCTTATTCGGTTAGTCATTGCAATTTCTAAAGTAATACTTATGATATTGGGTTAAGGGGGATTACAACCCTATCCCTTTCAATGGTTAAATTTGCAAAGACACTCACAGTCAAACAAACAAAAAAAGATTAAATAAAAATAAAAATTGTTTAAAACAACTTAATAAATCAGGAAGGGACTTAGCTTGTCATTTTTCATTTTAAAATAGTAGATTTTTTTAAATTAAATTATTATTTGAATTTTTGCACTCACAACTTGCCTTTCTCATGCTGCCACCTGCTGGCAGCGTGTGCAAAATAACGGACACGTGTATATTAATTTTTAAAAAATCTACCATTTCAAAGTGAAAAGCCCCTTGCTGATCCATCAAGCCACCCCGAACAATTCTCACTCCCACCCAAACCTCCCTCATTCAACTGTGAGTATCTTCGCAAATCCGACCCATTGAAAAGGATAGGGTTGTGATCTCTCTTAATCATTATGTTTTTTAAAGTATTGCATATGGGTTTTGACTTTTCTGCTACTATTTTACCTTAGGCTCTACTGTCTTTGCGCTAATGAGAGAATTGGCAGTATTCAAAATCGTAAGCCACATATTTTACCATCTGTTAAGCATGCATTTATCAAATCGTCAAATCTAAATTCATGCAAAGCTGATAAAACCATTATGAATTCTAAGCTCGTTCTCAAGTAGCTGGCGTTGTTCCAACCAATGAACCAAGAGAAAATCAAGATGCTTTTCTAAACGAGATTCTTCGACTGTAAGATGTTCATGCTGCCGCATTATTATGTGAGCACAACAAGACAGCAGCAGCAGCAACAATTGCTATTCTTCGCCATCCACGAATTAAGTGAAATTATGGAGATTTAATTGCGGCGTGTGTTTCAACTCGAACAGCGCCATTCCCTTCCGAAATAATTCTTGCCGTTTAATTATCGTAATGCAGGTTGACGCTATATAACGTCTCCAGACGTACTCTTTTGTCGGTGGTACTAAAAAAAAAACATCCTTTGAATGTACAGATATTTTTGCTTATTCAGGATGCATGACAAAACGCATACGCATCTATGTGATGTAGGAAGAGCGTAAAGTTGGAACAAGCTCATAAATCACCGAAGAACGTACACGCGATTTGCATTTGCTTGTTTTAGGAAATGATAGCAATTTAATGGGGGGGGGAAATTGGTTTAAAACAACTGTGGGCAACTAATTTATTGCCTCGCCAAAGAGATAGAAATATAATATATGGATCAAATTCAGAACTTAATGGTCCCTGGCATGGAACGCATCGTCAACTCTGGAAGGGATGAGAAGAGGAGCTTCAAAATACTTTCTTTGGATGCAATTTCAATCAAAGGGGTAAATGCCATGGTTCTTCTCTAGTTGTGACTACTGGCCATGGTATAGGACCAGAGATATATGCAATATGTTTAAGGACACCTTGGCTAGAACTTCAAATGCCTTACAGAAGTATGCATCCATGGCATATGAAAGTTTTCTTAAGCCATCACACCATTCGTTATCCCGCCGTGTAAGCCGATTCGCAGCCGTTGGCCGTTACACTTCCGTTTCATCACCGCTGCTGAACTTACACCCTATGCTGGTTTTCTGGAACAGAGCTTGTAATAACTCCAATTCATCATTACCTTGGAGTTATTACAAGCTCTGTTCCAGAAAACC
>JAQGAE010006001.1:0-10612 GCA_034696685.1 Julus scandinavius
ACGTCTACTTTCCAATTCTGAAAGAAAAAACTGCAATTTAAAAAAAATATATAAGGTAAAATATAAATATATATATAAGGTATATTCTTTTAAAATAAGTGCAGGACATTCCTGCAGGAAACTAACCACTGACTGGCAGTTCAGAAATTGCCCTATACAGTAGAAACTCGATTACCCGGATTTTTGCTAATCCGGATGACCCATGGTCCCAATTAGTCCGGATAATCGAGTTTCTACTGTACATTAAGAAATGGATTATATCAATGTCTTTTTTAAATACTTCCTTATTTAGATAACCAAATGCCCACGTTTGTTACCAACACTGGTCTCTGAATTCTTGCAGAAAACACAGGCACCGGCAGGTACTTATGTTCCTAAAATACTTTCATTTCTTATTCTATACACACATGCAACAAATTTATGAGATTCATCACGTTCTTGTACATTATTTGTATCTGAAAAGCTTGTATATTTTGTTTTATTAGCTGGGCAGCTGAACGTACATGGCCAACTATCAGATGTCAGCGGTATTCCTTTACCCCATGTTGTGAAATTAATTCTCACATTGGCTAGTGCAGGACGGCATATTGCTGCTAATCTTTTGGCCAGTTATAATATCATAGATTCCCTGCTATTCTACGCATCCGATGACCCAAACGCGGGATATCTTCCTACCAAAGAGGCGACGCAATTGTGTATTTTGAGTTACGACGCTTGGCATGTTTTCTTGCATTATGGATTTGCGGTACAATCGTACGAGTGAGTAATTTCATCGCCTTGCCTTGATTCCCAAACATAATCACTAGATAATTTTGGGTCTCTCAGGCAATTTTTGGCTTTATACGAAATTTATATAAAAGACTTAACATTAGCACAAAAAGAATATAGAAGGAATCTCTTATTTTTGTAATAGGTACTTTCATCCAATCATCATGCGCCAAATGCAGTACTTCCAGACGCTTTGCATGAACGGAAATGTTGTCGAGCAGACATACAGTTTCGATCAGGCCACTGCACTTTTACAATTGCTGGCCACCGTTCTGGACCTCACTGTCAAGAAGCCGAGGCCCGAAGGCGGAACAATGGCTTTAATGGAATGGCAGCATGTCGGCGGCCTTTTAAAAGTGGTCGAAATTTACATTAACAAGTGGCTTTGGGAACTGGAAAAGGCAGATCAAATTACGGTAAGAAGTCTTTCATGGATTGTAAAATATGGCACGATCCAATTACACACCATGTAGAACTGACAACGCTAAAATGGTACAAATTAATCATCGATTGATTGATGTTATTTCCAATTTTTCTCAGCATTCGGCACTGCGATTGGTTGGAGCAGCTCTAAATTGCTTAGCAACTTTTTATCAAAACCTTTCTAAACAGGTATGTTCATAGTGTAACTTGCACACAAGCTTGCGAATCTTCAATTCCAGGTGACAATTCCTGTTTTGCAAACATGAAATGTTAGAGAAAAGGAATTCTTAAAAAATAAAACATTCGTTAAATTTATGTTCACGCACAATGGAACCTAATTTTTTTTAATTACAAGCATTATGCTTAAAAATCTAAAAACTTCATTGCAAAATTAGCATTCATGTTTGCATAAATTCTATCTATTCAAACCGTTTTTCAATAATAATTCCATTACTTCCCATAATCAAAATAAATATTCCTTGCATGAATTTCAGCCATCTTACAACCCTCCATATGCACTGGAAAATATAGAAAAACTCTACAGTTCAGCCATCATTCGTTTCATGAAATCAAAGTCGTTTGAAAAACTACTAACGCATCTTTGGTAAGTGAAAATTTTAAGGACACGTGTACATTTTAAGAAGTCTGAGAAATGACCCCCACCATGCTTTTGTCCAAAATTTCAAGCTCCTCTTCATCTCTGCTTTGTGAAATTATAAATGGCAAGAGACGCGATCCAGAAAACCTGACTTCTCTTGGAGCGATTCTTTGGGGTGGTCAGCTCAACCCCATATTGGATGAACCATCTCCATTTTCGTTTCTGACGCAGTTGGCTCGGTGCTTGTATCTTCTGAACCGCCTTCACAGTGGATTGGGCATTGAGGTAAAACTGAAGTTTTATTTTAGTTTTGCAATTTAACTGTTTACCAACTTTAAATTTCATTCTTCACCCTACTTAGATCCGAGCTTTATTTTTGGATCAGCCTGCGGTGATAGCATATCTGAGGCAGATTGCATTGCGCCCGACAACTTCAGAGAACAACCATTGGTTTTCGCGTTTTGAGACCCATTTCCTTTACTATTTGCTGCTTTTGGGTGCCTTGAAAAGTTGCACGTATCCTAGAGTCTATCACGAAGCTGCCCTACAGTTGCTGCCAAAATTGCAGAGAGGCGATGAAGATCTGGCACTTCGGCTCATGTCGGAAGTAATCTTCAACAAAGATTTTTTAAGGTCAGAATTAAGAAGTTTCGCTCGATAAGGTTTGCAGGATTTTGCGCAAGTAGAAGTTTTGTGCTGTAACTTTTTGTAACAATTTCACCGCAAGGGAGCTTTCTAGTCTCCCAAAGTCTTTATAGATTTCTTGTTTCACAATGTAAAAACAATTATAAAACACTACTAATGATCTTTTATAATTTTTCGTCGTTTAAAAATTGGGGATTTTTTTAACGTGTCTGTCTTCTTTTCGTAGCGAGTTTGGTGACATATCCGCTAGCCTTGACAGCCTCAAACTGAAAGAACCACATTTCTTGGCAGCTCCAACAGCAGAGAAAACAGAAGTGTCACAGATCCAGTTGCTCAGCCACACCTGCCTGTGCATTCCTAGCATCTGTACCACATATCAGACATATTTGGAAAAACATTTGTCCATGCAAAGTTTGCCCAGGTAACTTCACACTCCTGTTTCTGGTGCTTTTCGACCTACAGCATAGATACAATTATCTTCCATTCTTCCATTACAGGTATCAAAACCAGGACAGTCTGCGAATATCACGGTATCTCATCCAGCCGATTCCTGTCGATTATGCATTTCTTCCCATCTCTATCGTCTACCGTTCCTCGGTGGACACCGCAGGGTCTAGCGGTATGGAAACCGCAGATGTTAGAGGGATGGTTCTCCACTGCCTCCAGTGGTGTCATTTATTGGAGTGCTGGCGAAAGGACCCAATATGTGCCATTTCTCCATCCGTCCGCTTCTGTCACTTGGCCACTGTGTTCCTTAATTCTCCAGACCTCTTCTTACTCCCGGACGTGCGTGCTTATCTGGAATGCTGTTTCCAAAAAGAATCTGAAAGAAAAGGACTGTCCCAGCTTAAGCTAGGCAAAAACCCTCTGCCTGGAATTACATCATTTGATGATCTGTAAGCCTTTTTCATTTTTTGTAAAACCTAATTGCCTTGCTTGGTTTGAAATATTTCAAATGTCAACATTTTTTGTACGAGGTCCACCTTTAAGGTCCACCAATGTTTCACAATTCATGAAATCCCAAAACTTTGTTGAAGGTATGCAACTTGCATGGAGATTATCTTTGAAAAAACTGTTTACAAAATGTTACAAAAAAATTTGTTTATCCAACGGAAAAAAAGGTTGACGAGTGTAAATTGCAACGTAAAAGGCTCAATTTGTGACCGCACCAGTTTGATACTAAAATGCTAACAAAAATGGTTATTTTTTTAGCTATATTCAACTGATTGATCAAT
Organism: Julus scandinavius; assembly: GCA_034696685.1. Taxonomy (NCBI): domain Eukaryota; kingdom Metazoa; phylum Arthropoda; class Diplopoda; order Julida; family Julidae; genus Julus; species Julus scandinavius. The sequence continues at coordinate 3,670 of JAQGAE010006001.1, forward strand.
TCGAAGGTACTTCATACGGGGACCACTTATTTGGCATGGTCATTCTTTTGCCAATGCAACAAATGCATTCCATCCAATTTCGAAAAGCGGTGTGGACGGAACACATAAGCATGGGTCGAATTCTCGGCGTTGACATCCAGGAGCTTCTGGTGCCTCTGGAGAACTATTTATTCCCACTCGAAGAGGATTCAGCTTTACTGCTTGCCTTTTTCAAGGCACTTATTAATGGTTAGTAACTGGATGTGTGATGATTTTGCCCTTCTCGTAACACTGCATGCTTTGATGCTCACAAACCGCTATTTCCACAGGTTACATCCGACAAGCATGGTGTCCCGTTCTGTATGTCATCGCAATCCATCACCTGCATCATTTTCTGTATACCAGAAAAATAGTGGAAGACCAGAAGGAGCTTCGCTTCCAAATGTTGCACAAACTCGAGGAAAAGAAAAATGAGGTACGAGAGCGCAGAATCAAACTGTTACAAATATTGATAAACCTGGAAAAACTAATCAAATAATCTTTTAGGGAATCTCAAAAATTCTGCGCTGCTTCAAGAAGGCAGATCCCAAATCTGCAACAGGCTTTGTCATTGAAGAAAGCTAAGCGATAAAATACCTCCACAAATGCTGCCGGATTCTAATTTGCAAATGCACTCGCTGTCTCTAAATTATAACTAAAAGAACGTTTTTCAACTCAGTCCGATAATAAATGTTTTGCAATAGTAATTAGTTGGAAATGGTTATTTGCAAAATGTTCGATCCAAACTTGCATATCATAGATACTGAATTGTGTCATTTGCAATTGGGAAAATTTCTAAACAAATAATGTCCAACTATTAATGTATTGTATGGCATCTAACTGCCACTTTGCCAAAGGCATCAAAGGCAGTTTGAAACACTTTGCCATTTGGCAAATAAATTCATATATTCAATTGGGAATCTTTCTTTTTGGAACCCCTGTTGCCTAACATTGCCAGAATGACTAAACTTAAGCCAAAAACCTAGTTTTCTATTTTGGATGCCCAGTTTTTTTTTAACAAATTCATAGTCTCAGAGAACTGAGAAACCACGAAGTGGAGACTGCATTTGGAATCATCCTTTTCAAAACATCATTTAATATTTATGAATATACCATAGAGCAAGTGTTTGCTAATCTTTGATTAGCAGAAATTTTTGAAATTAACTTCACATGCTTTGTAATATTGCTAATATGTTCATAAAAGCTATTTTCCATAAAATTAAATAAAACAATTTTATTAAGAAGTGTGATTTTTTTTCTACAAAAATATTTGGAAGACTTGTCCAAAAAATTGCAACAAAAAATGCGCAGAATTAAATTCTGCGGGCTTACAAAACCATAAAACTAAGATGGCGCCCCCCATTGTGAGCCATTTTTCAATGTGAGGCAATTTTAAAAGAAGTTTGTTAACGTTTTTTCTTTTTTGGAAAATTTAGAATATTTTTTAAATAAACTGCAATAAAAATTGCGCATAATTAAATTGTGTAGTTTTATAAATCTACAAAATCAGAATGGCATTCCCCATTGTGTCCCCATTTTTCCTGTGAAGCAGTTTTACTAAAAACTGCTGCTTCTATGGAAATATTTGGAAGGTTTTCCAAGAAATCGCTGCAAAAACTATGCACAATTAAATTCTATAATTTTAAAACACCATAAAATCAAGATGGCGTAAACCATTATACCGCCATTTTATTTCTGAAGCATTTTTACTAGAAGTTAATATTTCTGTGGAAATATATGCAAGGTTTTTCCAAGACATCTTAAATTGCGCACAAATAAATTCTATAATTTTACAAAAACTTAAATCAAGATTGTGCCCATTGTGCCACCATTTTTTCCACAAATTTCGAACAGAATCAAGCAAAAGCGTTGTGCATATGTACCTCAGATTGCTAATTTTGTTTTGATTTCATTGATTGACTATTTTCCAATGGATGTACAATATTTGTTAATCAAAACAATATCATTGAAATTCTACTTCAGAAATAGTACATTTGGAAATGTGCAAAAACCTCTTTAATTCAGAATTCTACCATTAATTACACATCATCCAAATTTTCTTCAGTAAAATTTCTTCTGGGTTGTTCAAATTCAGTGACGATCAATGATATCGTTTCAGGTGTATTTAACCTTCAAAAGATTACAATCACAGGTATAAAATGGTGCTGGCACAGCCTCAAATATCATAAATATGGATCCATGTCCCCAACGATCCATTGCACCACTTCTACATCTCATCCTTATGCCAATGAGGTTACCGCGCGGATTCTAAAAATAGCGCAAAATGTTCAAATCGGGTCCATTTTCGAAGTACCATCCGGAGCTGAACAAACTGGAAAAACGCTACAAATCAGAGGAGGGCAAACTGCATGAACGGATATGAGCATAACGTTATTCGGTAATAGGGGGGCGAATGAAGTCGCATAGGAAATAGAGCGACCAACGTCTAAACTGCACCAACATCAGCAAGGGGGGAATGGCAATGCCCAATTAAATGTTAACGAAATTTAAAAAGGAAATCCTTCGAGGGTGCTGTTGACTGGCCCATTCACGAGAATCCGACATCAGGAAAACCTCAGTTGCATGAACCTTCCACGGGCCAGCGTCCGAGAAATGTCCAGCGTTCCCGACCTCGGCCTGCTGGTGTCGGCGCTGACCACCACCACCGGGAACACGGCCAACTTTTCGACGGTCGCGCTGGATAGCCACGCCACCGAAGTGTTCGAAAACTACCCGCCCAGCCTGCTCTACTTCGCCGCCTTCTGTTGCGTGCTCTTCATCACGGTGGGGGTGCCAGGTAATTTGGTCACCGTCCTAGCCCTCGGGAGATCCAAAAGGGTAAGTGGATTTACGAAAATTTTATGTAAGAAGGCTACTAATTAAGATTCTTGTAGGATTTTATGAAAATGTCACTATATCTCCAAGAATGAAAATACATGGGTCATCATATTTCTAAATTAACTAAGAGTCTTATAGCATATTTTATATATTTATAAATCTTCATGAATGCCAATACATTTGAACAACGGAATTGCAGATTCCATACTTAAGATTCTTTTAAAATTTCAAATTTTCACAAGTCTCCATGAAATACAATACTTTGGACATCAGGATTCTAGATTCACCAGTCTTCAAGAATGTTAATTACTTCTTTGGCCATCTACTTTCAAGAGTCACTGATACAGATTCTTGTAGCATATTTGAAATTTTCGCCATTTCCGATGAATATGCCATTGCCGTATATGTGATCCCATTTCAGGCGTGGATGAATATATTTCGGGGGGGATGGATGAGGGGGATATGGTCCAAAAATCACGGAAAATTGGCGGATTTGGGTTGAAATTTGTGAAATTTATAGGGTTTTTGGGTTGAAATTTGTGAAATTTATAGGGTTTTTGAGAAATTTATTGGATTTCGGGGGGAGGGGGATCTACCCCCCCCTCCATATATACGACCTTGACTTTAATACTTTGGCCATCAGGATTCTAGATTAAATTCAGTAAGAGTCTTGTTGCAATCTCTCTGAAAACCAACACTTCGGATATCAGGACTTTAGGAAATTCACCAAGTAAAATTTGAATTTTTTACCAGGCTCCATCAATGCCAATCCTTTAGCCATCACGTTTCTAGATTCACTAAGATTCTTATACCATATTTGATACATTTATAAATCTTCATGAATGCCAATACGTTTGAACAACGGGATTGAAGATTTCTTAAAATTCTCGTAAAATTTCAAATTTCCACAAGCCTCCATGAAATACAATACTTCGACCATCAGGATTCTAGATACACCAGTCTTCAAGAATGTTAATTACTACTTTGGCCATCAACTTTCAAGAGTCACTGTTACAGATTCTTGTAGCATATTTGAAATTTTCGCCATTCTCGATGAACGGCAAGTTAATACCTTGGCCATCAGGATTCGAGATTAAATTTTGCACTGAAGGCCATGCATGAAGGCCAACACTTTGGATATCAGGATTTTAGGAAATCCACCAAGTAAAATTTGAATTTGTTTACCAGACTCTATCAATGACAATAATTTAGCAATCAGGTTTCTAGATTCACTAAGTTTCTTGTAGCCTATTTGAAATCTTCATCATTCTCGATGAACTTCAATACTTTGGCCATCAGGATTCAAGACTAAATTCAGTTAGAGTCTTGTAGTATCTAAAAAATTCACCATTTTCCATGAACTCGTATAATTTGGCCAACAGGAGTTTAGGAAAGCCATACTTTCACATCAGTTTTCTAGATTCACGAATTAGATTCTTGTATAATTTGATATTAATTTTTCACCCGTCTCCATGAATGCCATTGCATTGACAATCGCCATCAAGATTCTAGATTCATTATAGCTTCTTGTATAGTATTTGACTATCAAAAACACCTGGAAACTGAGCCCACAACAGACTGATTGTTTTCATTCTTCAAGTGATTTTTTGTTAAACTAAATCAGTAAGGAACTTGTGAAAAATTTCCAATAAGGTTTGATGCAAAATCCAGTGTGTTCGATTGTGGATTCTTGCAGAGCTTATTTAAAAAAATAAGCATTATCGTTGTGAATATTACAAAAATTGTAGGAATATTTGCAGCGCACACGAATGTATAAAACACATACTGTATGTGATATATTCATAAAATTTCAGTATTGTCATTACTGATTTTTGAACTGACGTTTACATTTCTATTAAATCTCAGACTGAATTAGATACAGTTGATTCATTTCCGTTCTAATAGACGAAATATTTAAGATTTTAAGATATGAACGGGGTAGGGATATGAAAGTAATAACCGGGTAACTGCTATTTAAGAGTTTCACACACGATCACACACGAGATAATTTTACTAAACGTTTGCATCAATGAAATCCCATGATTGAACAAGTGTAATATTTTTAATGTAGGTTAACTACTTGCATGCAAACATTGGCATGTTCCAATTTACTTCCGATCCCTGGTTAAGCTTTCATTTACTTCCAAACTTTTTTTTAAAGAAAAAACTTGAAAAATATATGTACGGTAAATTTAAGACTTGAAATTAAGGTATTAAAATTATGGAATTTTTAAATAAAAGAAAGTAATAATGGAGATTGGTTCTGACAAAAAATGCAAACAAAAACTATAGTCAAGGAATGGATTTCGATTTAATCCTAGCTGAAAATCGATTTGGATACAATTTATTCAAACGTCTTTGTGCGCATGCGCCAGCTTCATAATCTCACCGATTCTTTGAGATAGTATGAAAATCAGCTGCTCGTTGCGAATGCGCGCATGAACATTTACATAAATTTTATTCAAATCTGTTTTCAGACAGGATAAAATCCATTCCATTATTACAATTTCTATATATTGTCATTATGTATTGAAATGAATTTAGAAGTCATGAATATTTTAAATTTATAAAACAATCTCACCAGTACAAAACAAGTATCCAGAAAGAAGAGGCGGATCATATTTTTATACTGCAGATACAATGATAAAAGTTCCACGTCATAAAAACGCCATCTGTATTATTTTTCAGATTTTCTGTACCCGTAAACTGTTTATTTTTAATAGATATTTAGAGAATCAACCTCGGAGAACAGAAACCTTACTCTCTATAGTAAACGTTCGTTAAACAACAACATGTTTACAACGAAATGTTGAAACCGCCACATGGGAACGTGGAAATTCAGTTTAAGTAGACGAATTCAGGCAGCTACAAACACAAACTTTGTATAGAAAAAACTGCACGAGGTCGTTTGAACAGAAAAACATTGGGCTTAAATTGACAGAAAACCATTTCTAACATTTTTTTTTAGACAAGGTTAACAAAATCCATGTCATGTTTGGCGAAAAGATATTCTGAATGTCAATACCATTGAACTTGTCCAATATGTCCTTGGACATTTTTACACTAAAAACTAACAAAACTTTTTGCTTCTAGCCTTCTGTTTTGCAAATTGCATTAAACTTTCCGAAAATATATGATATTATACAAATTTTCATACAACGATGTATAACGTGGTTGCATTCTTGTAAAATTATACTTTATATCGTAGTTATTTCATATTCCCCATATCCCGATCTTATTAACAACAATCACAACACTATAGCTAGCATATGTCACTATGTCAGGAAAAGGAAATCAAGTAAATAAAAAGAATTAGTAGACAGGAATTATCATGGCATTTACCTGGAAGTCACTTTTGGGTACCAAACCCGGGCCTCACGTATTGGGTTCTGCAGCAACAACTCGATGTACATTAATTACGCCGGGTTTAAGTTGTGGTGACCAGGGCAACCAATACCAGTATTGCACAACTCAGTTCAGGCAAAAGTATTTTATCCTCAAGGTTTAGCCAAGTTATGTGGAAGTGATTTGATTGGGGATTAAAGGTTGTCTGAAATTGGTTTCTAGAAGTCACGTGAGAGGATGATTTTAGTCGTTAACTTCTACGTAAATTTAACATCATGAAAAATCCTTATCAGTTCAATCTGGTTACATTGATATGCAAAACAGCTCCACTTTTCATATTTCACACGACTTCTCAGTGGTTCATTTTGGAGCCTTCCATTGAAAAATCCTCCTGCTTCTAGTCAAACCTTGGCCGCCAATAATGTAATATGTCAAACTGCACCTAAAGTCTTGCTTACGAGTTGGTTAAGGGGGATTACAACCCTATCCCTTTCAAAGGATAAATTTGCAAAAACACTCACAGTCAAACAAAAAAAAGATTAAATAAAAATAAAAATTGTTTCAAATAACTTAATAAATCAGCAAGGGGCTTCGCTTGTCATTTTTCATTTTAAAATAGTATAGATTGTTTTAAATTAAATTATTATTTGAATTTTTGCACTCGGAACTTGCCTATCTCATGCTGCCACCTGCTGGCAGCGTGTGCAAAATAACGGACATTTTTCAAACTTGTATATTAATT
>JAQGAE010006002.1:0-10612 GCA_034696685.1 Julus scandinavius
AGCCTACAAGATCAACATGTTTGGATGGGAAACATTGAAACATCCGCCATACAGCCCCAAGATCTTTCACCGAGTGACCTCCATCTCTTTGGTCCACTAAAGAAACACTCGAGTGGTCAAAAATTCCAAACAGAAAATGATGTGAAAGTTGCGGTTCGGCAATATCTGCATAGCCGACATAACGCATTTTGCGAGAGGGGTGTAAACAATCTCATCAAACGTTGGGATAAATGTGTCAAAAAACTCGGTTTCCACATTGAAAAATAACAAATTTCCTGCTCATTAAAATGGTTATTTCAGTTATTTTGCACGACACCTGGTTTTCGAATAATAAACGAATATGCAACACATTTTGACCGCCCCTCGTAAAACTTTCATTTCTGGAGGAACTTTAGTTCTGTTTTGAACAGGGAAGTTGTAATATTCTCGTGTTTTTGATAATTATTATGATAATCTATCGATCTTGATTCCAGTTACAAGTTATTCGAATGACCTTAAGTTCCACGAAGTTGACTAATATTCGTAGATTTTCATATCATACATACATTATCTTGATTTATCTGACACATTATCATGCCAGTGCTTTACATTATTTTGCTTGGTTAATATATTATCCATTGGCATGCGTACTCGACTAATTGGGTTCTTAGATTTGTAAATAATTGCCAATTTGTTATCAAAAGATAACGAAAGATAACAAAAAGAATTGTATTTAAAAGCCCTGGACTTATAAGTGCACTGCATTTCTAAGGATATCTCGTTGTAACAACGCTACATTAACCATGAAGCAAGTGACCATCATTTGTCTGTTTTTGGCTTTTGCCTTTTGTAAGTTTTTTTTACAATTTCTACATAAAATCTAGAAGTCTAGAAATCTGTAAGTCTGTTTACTAATTTTTTTCTCTCAAATTTTCAGGCTCATCAGCTTTGATAAAGGGAAAGAAACAGAAAGGTCTCGGAAATCCTATTGGTCAGTTACTCATTCTCTACATTTGTAATTGTTCAATCAAGTGAATTCTGCATCATCGATTGTAAGAAGTATTGTTGAATTTTGAATTTTCAGGCACCTGCACACAAGATGGCGAGTATCTAGCAGACGATTACGAATGTGCCACCTTCTACCACTGTGATGAAAATTTGGTGCCTGAACCACAGCATTGTGTTGAGGGTCTTTGTTGGTACCAGGCTGCCCGAGAATGCGTGTGGCCGGACCCTACTACCTGCACCTGTCCCATTTAGGTGTAATGGTCAACATTGTCGCAAATGGTTTTTGCTGAAACGTCTATGTAATCCTCACGTTGTTTCCAATTATCAATAAACAGGTCTTTCTGCAAACTTTGAGTGGCTAATTTGGTTTTATTTTTAAATCTTTACACTTAACATAAAGTAATAGTGTTGGAATTTCAATTGATAATTTGCATTAATTTAGTAAGGTATAATACTTGACTTTGGAAAATTGTACTCATGAGTTGGAGTACTGATTACGATTGCAGTGGAATTATTCCCTATAATACAAGTAGAGTACATGTAATTGGTAGTCATATGAAGTGAGTAATCAACTTTTTGTAATTATGTACTCATGTGCAGAAATACTGATTACGAGTACCTGTGGAATCGTACTCCGTATATTATGAGTTGTATCGTAATGAGACGGGTAATTTGTACTCATGGATACGAGTGCTGATTACGAGTGTGGTGGTTTGCGAAAGTATTGTTCAGGGAACTCAATTTATTTCAAACACCATTGATTCTAATACTGAAATATTCTTGACGGAAATTTTGAAACTCCTGTTTTATTTTTGAAAGTTTAATCGGAATGTTTGACCATGTAATGAGTAGTGGTGAACATTCGAATATAAAATATAAATAAAGTGAACCCAAAATAATTGTGGGTAAAATAATTTAGTGGACTTTTTAGCATTATTTCGTTCTCAAGTACTGTATTTACGGAAATAAGTTTTCTAATCTACTGCCTCGTCGCCTTCGAAATCAGGGGCAACTCATTCTATCAAGATTATAATTTAATCTCATCTTGCTGTTTTATGTTTTTTAAGTTCCTTATTTCCGACCAATGGGATTTGCAATTCTGATAAAAATGATTGAGAAAATGTTTTTGATAGTGTACTGGTTTCAAGCATGTGGTTTAATTTAATCGAATGATAATACCAGATATAATTCATTTATAATAAATTTATAAAATGTAGACAAGGAATATATTAAGGCAGAGGTAATTTCTACAATATGAGACAAACCATCTTTATATTTTCGTCGAATTTTCAGAAAGCATTTTCTGTACGATAATGAAGTTACTTGCCTCGTGTCTCATAATTAATCTCTTGGTATGTGACGTCGCATTCACGTGCATTTTATGAAGATGCACGTGCTGGTTTTGGTCTCGTGCATGTGTTGTTTTTAACCTCGTGCACGTGCTGTTCTTAATCTTGTGCACGTGCTCTTCCATTTTTCCATTGTTCTTTGTTTAGGAATTCTATAAAAATTAGTAATTCAGTTCTGTTCAGCTTCTCTTCACTTCTTGATGTTAAAATAAATTCTTCACATATTAACTTATTGTGGAATACAGTTTATTTGGAAGTTATAACAATATCCAAAGGTAATTACAGAAAATTGTTTAATTTTTAGGAATATACTCGCCGCAAATGCATGATTAATAGTGTTCGAAACATTCCAAACTTTTTAATATCCATAACACTGTATATTGTACATTGTTCTATATGTTTGAACAATAACACTTGGAACAGTTTTAATAAGCTAAAACAAAGGATAGTTTAACAGATTGATTATGATAAGATAAAATGTCCATCTGCACTTCAGGTGAAGTGGGGAATTCCTAGTCTCTTAAGCCAAGATAGTGTTTTTTTTTCCTCTTGTAACTTTCCTATATGTGAAAGTTGAGAATTTTCAAGCAACACATGAATTACCATGTTTTAGAGGTAATAATCTTGAAGTATTTCTTCAACAGGCTAATTATTTTAAGTTCTCATTTCATTAAAATGGAATGACAATGTTTTAATATTTAGATAAAAATATTTAGAGAAATGCATTTTCCACATTGATGATCACCATTGGGATCTGGTTGAAAGTAGTTTCTTTTATCAGCAATTTTCGTGGAATCATGTTTGATTACCAAAATATGTATTATCATCATCCTCATCATCTTCATCATCATCATAAAAATTGCCTTTAAAGTGAGGTTTTAATTTAAAATTTTCCCCAATTTGGATAACCAATAAATATTAAGCAGACAAGACAAAGTTTGGAAAATTTCCAGTGACAGCCCGAATGACATCACGAAATTCTACAACAATTTGATATCATAAAATTGAACGTTTCCTTAAAAGATTTAACATGAAATGCCATTTTCGAGAGAAATTCTCCAATTAAGTGGAAAGTTGTAATTGACTGATATATGTCGATTACTGTTGATATATAAATTATATACATACCCAATTAATTGTTGTAGATCCAAAATAATATCACAATTCTTCCCGAAAATATTCACTAACTGAACCGAAAATAACTTAAACAGAGTTGATAGCAAACTTATTTATGCCCTGTATTTCTAAATTTTGATTTATTTTTAAACTAGTTATTTTTTACTTAATAACTCTATTTTTCTGATAAATATTAATGTGTTTTTTTTTAAAGTTTTCGTCATCCTTGTGTTTTTTATCCGAAAGTCATTCCTATAAATGGAAGAAGATAGACAAAAATGATTATTTTAACATTTTTTGAAGCCATTTTTTTTTGATAATGTGACCTCTAATTTGATCAATTCGAGTAATTCAACGTTATATTACACAAAAGATGTTGAAAATTTCAGATTATGTGAAAAATCACGTTAACGTCAGGGTCAATCTCAATTGGTTGATAATTAAAACGATAGTTGAAGCTATCTAATCGAAGTAAAAAATTGTCAATAAAACCGAGCACAAAAATTTATATAAAAAGAGACATTTTCACAGATTTTTTCAGAAGAGAAAAAAAAACTGTTGTAATAATTGTGGGAGAAATTGTTCAAGCAAACATGAATCGAGTAATTATCCTGTGTGTTGTTTTGGCAGTTGCCGTTGGTAAGTTTCTAAATATTTGATGAAATTATATAATTAAATTAATTTAGCTTTCTCTGAGCATTTTTGAGAAAAATAATAATCATTAAGTTTCCAACAAAGACAAGTAACTCGAAAATCATATCCTCAATATGTATCCAAATTATAACTTGATTTTAGGTAATATAAATTCAAAATAAATTTATAATTTACTAGTATAAAGTTTTAATATATTTTAATAAACTTATTATCCTCATTTAATAGACATTTGATATATACTGTAATTTGTTTCAGGCATTTCAATTTAATTTCAAATTGTGTTCTGGGGCAAGATGCTTTCTAGAAAATTCCATCATAGATACAATATAATCTTAAATTTTCCATGAAACGATTGTTTAACTATATTTAACTTTTTTTGCATAAATTTGTTTGTTATATCGTATTTTTAGTACTCTTGATTATTTCAAATACACCCATACCTCGATTTACGGCCTAGATACGTTCCGGTTGTGCGCATGCGCACATGCCATCCCATGTATTTTTTGGCCGTATAACGAAATATTGTGGGCCGTATATCGAAAATGTGCCATAATTAAAAAAAAGGCCGTTATAGCGAAAGGCCGTATAAAGAGCGGCCGTATATCGATGTATGGGTGTATGCAGTATTGTCGAATTTAGCTACAATTATTATTTTCATTTAATTTATAGCTGTTTCATCAAGCAAGGTTGGAGTTCCAGAGGGTTAGTATTATTTTTACAGTTAAAAACATGTTGATTATTGTAAAATGAAACATTGTTGAAAATTTGGGTAACTTATCGAAATCCATGTTGCATTTTAAAGGAACCTGTACCAAGGCTGGCGAATATTTGAAGGATAGCTATGACTGCTCCGTCTTTTACGAGTGTGACAGTGACTTAAAACCCGTTAAAAACGACTGTGGAAATGGACTTTGTTGGTATCAAGCTGCATTGAAATGCGTTTTTAGCGATGATTACTGTTATTGTCCAGAGGAAACTGATTAATCAATTGTAAATCGATTTTGAAATGTGATATATTACATTCTCTTCACTCTCAATTGTTACTTTAAAATTTGTATCCGATGTTATCATAAATCTAATAAATCATGTATTGACGAATAAAATTATGATTTAATATGTATATTGGGCGTTATTTATTAACACCAAATAGTATTACCAATTAGTAGGGAGACCGGGGCACAGTGGGACACGGGGCACAGTGGTACAATGTGTTTATAAAATCAGGTTTATCAGCAACCCAATGCTTTTGATTTGCAAAAAAGCTGTATGAAGCACTCTAAATTTCATTAACCAAAATTTCTGCGATCTGACACAAGTATAGAAGAAAATATTTGCAGTTAAAGTTTTTGTTCTTGATAAGTAATTATTCAACTCGCAATTGGATTTTTATTCTTGGTGCAATTATAAAACATTAATAATGCTGCGATATACCATTGACGAGTGTATATATCCAGCTATAATTTCAAACTAAAGTTTATGTTAATTAGTCATGTGGTCAACTTAAGGCCTTATTCAAATCAAATTGATTGTAAGGGGTACAGTGGACCACAACATTATGGGGTACAGTGGGACATGTCCCACAATACCCCAATTAATGTTTTTTTGGAAAATATTTGTATATTTTCTTATTAATCATAATTTTAAATAAAAACCATGTTTAAATTTATGTTTTAAAGTAAAAATGGTTCACAATCACAGAATAAAAACCCACATTTGGACAAGTAAGCAGTAAACATATGAAAGCTGCTGTAATTATGGTTAATTTTAATCGTTTTTGTAATTTATACTTGGAATTTTAAATTGACATGCTGAATTAAATACAATTAATCAATGTTGTTTTTTTTTGTTGTAAAATTTGTCTTAATTTCGCATGGACCACTGTACCCCAAAATTCCATAAAAATTGGAATTCAGTTCAGTTCAGCTTCTCTTCACATCTTGATGTATAATGTTAAACTCGTGTTTATCTACACTATAATTAATGACATCGTATCTAATAGTGCATATTATTATTATTGAAAATATATCTAGTAAGTATATAATACCTATTCTCGGAAAGTCTGTTTTCCTGTTTTGTTCCTCTTGATATATGGAAAAGAGGAAAAGACATTCATTTAAATATCAGATTTCTGGGAAGAAGACCCACGGTGATTATTTCATTTCATTTCCCTAATCTTCAAAGTCAAGTACATGGCTCAAATCTCATTGGTATTTCTACAATTGGATTTTTTTAAAAGTGAAATGGCGATTAACTTTGCTTTGCTGTTGTTGCCACGGTATTGCTTTTATTCAGATATGTGATTTACAGAAAAAAAGAAATATTAAAGCTTTTATGGAATGACTTCCTTGAAATTGGACGCTTGTGGGCAGTTTCTGTAAATAGATAAATGATTTCCCGAGATAAACAATATTGATTGTTACACAATATTTGATATTCATTAATTTTATTGCACATTTTTTAAAATTACATCACTGACTAATTTTACAGTTTTAAACTCAGTTTTGTGTGGGTTAAATTACGTTTATTTATTAATTATAGTTTAAAAATAACCCAGTGTTCAAATTCTACAAAAAAGTTGTTGGCTATATATATTTTGCCATAGTCACTTCCCTGTACAATTTTTTGATTTAATGTTTTCCAAAAACAATGTAATTTTTATAAATCTTGCAAAATGAGTACAAAAACCGACAATTTCACAATAATCGTTTATTTTATCATTTTCAAGGTTATCATGGTTATCTGTTTGCTTAAACAAGATGGAAAGATATCTTATCAAAAGTTTAGAAATTGTGAAATGAATCATTGAAAACATGCCATATAATAAGTGACAATTCAACACGTATTTCTCTAAAAAACGACCAGTTTTTCGTTCTTGTTTGTATTAAATTCTCTACCATGAAATATTGTATAATATTGTGCGCTATATTGGCTTTTGCCTTACGTAAGTTCCTCGATTGACTATATTTCCATATTTAGTTTGACCAGTCAACAATCCTACAACTTTTAGTTTCAAAGTGTTGTACTTCGAAGTTTGTTTTAGTTTAATTGATCTTGGAATTTCACCTGTTCACTATTAACATATTACAGGAGCTTCCTTTCATAACATTAGGCCTCTGAGTGAGGTTGGCGATCCTAAAGGTATGAACCACGAATGCATTTCGATGTTATTTCTATGTATTTCCACGTTGACAATGATTACCTGTATGTAAAACTTATCTTTTAACAGGAAACTGCACTGAAATTGGAGAATTTTTGGCAGACGATCTCGTTTGTTCTATCTATTATAAATGTGATGCTGACCTTAAACCTGTTGAGTTTTCTTGTGACCCAGGTCTTTGTTGGTACCAGGCTAAAAATGAGTGTGTTTGGATAACCCCTGATTATTGTACTTGTTAATTAACACAAAACTCGACTTTCTTGTATTTCACTGCAAATAATGTGGACATTTTAGTGCATACTCATTTGTACATCAATTGTGATTTCAATAAATGCAGTTGATTTTTATGTAAATATAGCAATAATTATAGTACAAATAGGTTTAGTTTGGAATGTAGCTTTGAGGCTGGTATATATATATATCTGGTGAATCTAAATGGTGTTAGTTTATATAATCGATAATGTTATATTCCATCCCACAATGGAAAAGAAATACATTTTAAATGTATTTGCAATGAATTTCAAAATGCATATATAGATTGAGAAACTGAAAATGCATTTCTAAAAATGTATTTAAAAATGCATTTTGAAATACATGTTAAGATACGTTTTTGGAAATGCATTTAAAAATGTATTTCAAAATAGATTCAAAATACATTTTGAAATGTATTTCAGTGTCTTAATCTTGTATATGCATTTTTTTGCTATGTTGTTTACTGATGAACACTCAACTGGTTAGTGAATTAAATACTGCTGATACGTTCATTGAATATATTAGTTCTAAAATGGAAATTATCCCAACATGGACTTCAAAATATCTGATTACAAGAACATGCTTCGTCAATTTGTTATCTATGAAATAATATAAAATGATATGCTTATTTTATATCACTCTTGATCGACGATTATCAATTACGATTATCAATTGGGTGAAATTATGGCAACAGATTGCCACATTTTGGAGACATATATCATGTTGTTGATATTCAGAAACCTGACACTAATTGTACGACATAGTGACAATAATTGTGACTAAGTTTTAATTACCATTGAATTGAAAGAAGCTTGAAGCAGATTTTTTATTTTTTGAATGCACAGTCTTCAAATATTGGTTTTCCTGATGTCGTGTTGAAATTATTACAAATAAAGTTTCACTAGATATCTTCCTAATCAAATTTAAATCTAATGATACCTGTTTCCTATTACTTATTTTGCTGTTAAAATCTTATGAATTTTTTAGTTCATAATCATACGAAATAAAATATTATTAACATTTTAAAATCTTATAATGTTCTTTTGTGTACTGTGGATGAACTGATGTTAGTATTGTATTAATAATTATATAATATTATGTCATGTAGACAATTTTTGTAAAAAAATATTTGCAGAAGTTTCTACAATGGATATTGTAGTATATAATTTTTAGGAATTGCCTAAATATTGGATCACACGCCACTTTCATATCATCACGCAATTAAATAATTATTTAGACTTGTATTTTGGGTAAAATAAATGTAGGAATATAATCTGTCTTCAAGGACAGTGCTACGATAATTTAGTAATTAATAACTATTTACCATCTTTTAAATATCTCTCATACATGAAAATTACAAAAATACATTTTCATAAATATAATTTGAAATATTTGTAAATTTCTTACCTTCGAAATCCGCCCTTTGTATAGGATCTTAAGCCATCAGCTCATAAGTTATATCATAAATTTCGATATTATAAAATAGACAGTATTTTATACGTACGATGTTGTTTTCAATATATAGTGCTGCAAAAATCGTGTATCCTTATTAGAATATAAGACGTCATTATCAGCTCATCATCTTTATTTCTATAAAATACACCAAATGTTTAATTAGTAATCATAACTCAGGTAATAGTCTAAAACTTTCGTGAACTTACTTTCAGAATACTAGCTTTCAGCATACTTTCAGCATAGTTATGATTCGATATGTTTTCCACAGTTGGTATTACACATTTAATCATTAATAACTATAATCATTAATGCCCTCGAGTCAATTTATTAAATTCAATCTAACCCACTGACTCAAATTCGTGAAATAGTTTTCTTATCATGGCAGGCTAATGATCTGGTCAAGGTAATAAAAAGCAAAGTTTATTTCCTTAACAACAGCATATTGATACTAAAATCAAACAAATCTGTTATCATTTCCACTGAAATCGACTGTTTTTAACATAACTTCGATGAAGTAATCACGAATAAACGGTTAGGTTTTCGTGGATTTGTTGGTTTTGATAAGATTTAATGACATACAGGAAAAATCAAATCTACTGTTCTTATTTCTTCCTAACATTTACAAAATAATAATTTGTTATCTTGCAGTGGAAATTTTACCTACCATATCTCCCTTTTCAAAATCTATTTAAACCAGATTAGCACAATTCGATAGCGTTATACCGAATTTTGAACTAACAACTCAGCAACAAAATGAAAAGTGTCGCTATTTTATGCTTTTTCGTCGTGTTTTTGGCATTAGGTAAGACAAAAAATTCTTTAAACTTAATTATTGACTTTTTAGGAAACAATTTTTTAAATCAAATTTTTTTAAATCAGAAATTTACAATATTGCATTTTTACAAAAGCCAGACGTTTACAGAATATCTTAAATGCAATTTCAGGTAATGCTAAACTGCATCCTAAACCACAATCCCACTTGATGAAGGGACTGGGCGTGCCTGTTGGTGAGTTTGTCTTCACCATTTTAAGCAAAAGTGCAAAAAAAAGCTTTAGCATAATCCGTTGTTTTTCTAGGAGTTTGCACACAACCTGGAGATTTTTTAGCCGATGATACTGACTGCACTATTTTTTATGAATGTGATGAAGCCTTGATCCCTAGGGAGTTTCAATGCGATCCTGGTCTTTGCTGGAGTGAAGTCTTGTTACAATGCGACTTTTTTGACTCAGCCGATTGTTCTCGATGCACGTAATTCAACCTGGTTTTCATATTTGTAATTCAAATGCAGATTTTTTGTTCTGTTAAAAATTATAGCATTCTCGTAAATGCGACATGTTTAAATTTTATACTGATTATATGAATCCATTTGGAATCTCGTGTAATTGAAATGACGGATTTTCGATAGGTGTAGAAAATTATTAACATATATATTGTTTAAGATATAACTGTAATAAACATCATTTTAAAACTGCTTATTGAGTTACTAATTTTAGGACGTTCTCACTTTGGTTGTCCAAGTTTCCTGTTTTTTTGTTTATAATTAGGGGAGACCGGGGCACAATGTTACAACGTCTTTATAAAATCAGGTTTTATCAGCAACCCAATGCTTTTGATTTGCAAAGAAGCTGTATGCAGCACTCT